>BQKZ01006104.1:22855-37266 GCA_036244855.1 Temnopleurus reevesii | reverse complement strand
TAGGGTTGCAAAAATTACTATGTGCTAGGCCCTGTAACAAAGATTTCTAATCGAGCGTACGATTGATATCAATCGCAAAGTCTATGGGAAATCAGGTGCTAAAGTTTGCGATTGATCGCTAGCTTGTTTTATGTTACAAGCCCCTGGATTACGTGGATTAGGCCTATATCCTCCTTAATGGAGCCCCCGCTTGCATTGTGTGTGGAGTGTGAATTCACATTCATTTTACACGTGAGGCAATGTGGCACGTTGTCATTTTTTTGTTCGCGATGATTAAGCCATTTCTGGGTCTATTTGATAATGATTATGATATATACATTAGTAATGCACGATAATATACGATTTATTCAAACAAAAAGTGTGCACATGCTTAAGTTTACTATTAAAATACTTTAGGTGATATTTCACTGCAGCTCGCAAAGTAGTTATATATGTTTAAATATTTTCCTCCTTTCCCCCAAGCTTCTTCTTATTCGTCTTCTTCTTCTTCCTCCCCTCCCACTTCCTCCTTTTCTACATTATCACTATCATCATCATCATCATCATCACTTTATAATCACAAGTACTGTTAATAGTGGCAATTACAGCCACAGAATTGGAATGTGAATTTCACAAGTAATGCCAATGGATGAAAGCAAATGTAAATCTCAGATTTTTAATCCATATCGTATATTTCTTTTTGAAAAATTGTCTATAGTTCCCTTTTCAGTTCATCAATTACCTAGGGCTGAAATCTCTATCGACTTTTATATTGACTTCTACAAAGAGGGATGGCCGGAAATACAGACCTGTTGTTGAACCAGTTGTATGGTCAGATCTTGGACCTTTGTAGGTGTCATCTGGATGGTCAGCAGAGTTATACCATGCCCAATCGAAGTCATCGTTATAGTCCTGGCTCCAGTAGCACAATCTCAAATCACCCGTGGTGTCAAAGTCGCAGGTAGAGGCTATGAAGGTGATGATAACGAATTTTTTCTCAAACATTATTTTTTCTTAAAAGTGCATCTTTCATTGGTATACGTTTGTATATGTTTCTGTGTCTCTTTCTTTACCTCAATTTCTGTTTTGTTTGATTTGGTTTTGTGTATGTCTATTTCTATTCCAGCCGGTGTCTATTATTTTGTAATTGTTTTATGACGTACTCGCTGATAAACAGCTTGCACCTGAATGCGGACATATTTTGTACATTTGAATGTTTTCCTTTAATTACCATGAGTAAATAAAGTTAATTGATTAAAAAACAACCGAACTTTAAAATATTAACTCAGTAATGTTTTCATAAGTTGATGAGATTGTGATGACAAAAAGGTGTGTGTGGTCGAGTGAGTGCATTGGGTGAGTGTGTATTTGTGTGTTTGTGTGTTTTGGAAAAGATCTTAAGAGCTACATTTTTTCGTCCCGGGGTAAAAAAAAAATTATCGGTTAGTGTTGCGTCCCTTTCAGCACTTTCGGCGTCAAATTTACATCAAGTTTGGTGCCCCCCCCCCCCCAAGATGCGAGCATTATATTTAGAAATGAATACATATCCTTACGGCAATATATTTCATCCTCGCCACCTCTTGGGCAGTCTGCCACGAAGTCACAATATCTCGATTCGTCAATACAACCATCCATGTCACAGGGTCTCATACCAGTTTCACAATCATTGGCTGAAAAAAAATATGAAAAAAGATAGCATGATAAGGCCCCGGTCACCAATGACCCCGGAAGCAACACGATTCAACACGACTCTTTGATAATTCACAGTTAACTGCCTCTGAACAGAGAGTCGTGTTGAATCTATGTGACTAGGGCTTAAGGTTAATGACAGCAATAATGGTTATTTTAACGTACTTGTACATTACTTCGCGTGTTCTTTATAAGCCAGGGGTGTTTCTTCTACCCATTATTGATATACCTCAGGAGACGGAGACAGAAGAAACACTGGGAAGTCAACATCGGCGATTGGACAGGACTTGAGTTAGGAAATACCTTACGAATAGCTGAAGATAGAAAGGAATGGAGAGCTGCGGTTAGGAGATCCTCTGCTGTGCCCCGACGGATCCCTAATGTAAGGGATAGGTGATGTTAGGTGGGGTGAGGAATATCATGTGACTAGAATTTTGAAATTTGCATGAACATTCATCTTGAGTTATGATAAACGCTCTTGCGTAATAAACTTGTTTTTGTCTCTTTGTCTAGTTTTCCAATAAGTCAACGCAGGATTTTTTGGCCCAACCCGAGTCTTTAAGTGCATTTTTATAGATAATAGTCTACTTATGCTCAGAAAATATGGTATGGTATGGTACTTTATTCCCAATCGTTAAAAAGACATATAATATACAACATGATACGAAATAAGAATACATTTTGCAAATTTACATGTGAACAAAAACATAACTTGCAAATAATAAGGTTGGCTGGATTGCCCTTTCAGAAGAATTAAAATAAATACTTCTGTTCTTCCAAGAGCTCCAGATATACAATATAAATAATTATGGTGAAAATATAAAAATATTAATATAAAATATGGATAATGTATCACGAATCTACATGGATTATGGAAATGTTTAACTCTTCCCATTACGCATAAAAACATTATGAATTATTATACCCATTATAATGTAAAGTAATTATATTCGACCTTCAATAACTGTGAGTTCAAATGCTTATCCATTAATCATTTTCGATTTCAATTCAATTCAATTATTTTCTCATTTCTAATGAATTAAATAGAAAGCAATGCAGCAATACAATCATCAAAACTTTTGAATTGTACAATAAATACGTGGAAATATTATACGTCTATTATAAGTCTATAAATGATATACATTGCCATCTTTTGTGATTACCTCCCTTTTAAAGTAACTACTGATAAAAACTGATAACTTTTTTTTTTCTTTTATTGCTGTGTTGATTCATTTTGTACATAAATCATGTCATGAAATCGTATTTGCTTCGAACATAGTGCTGATTTTGGCCAAACATTCAAACTTTAAAGGGTCTAGTCTAATATGAAAAGACTATAGGGCAGATATCTTACGTGATCAAGTTGGATGTGATTTCTACACACAAGCTGTGCGCATTATAAGCGCGGTACATTCGGTGACGTCATTGAAATACGTGTATTTTTGTAGCAAACAGATCATTTTGGGCATTTTCTTAAACCTTTATTACTACTTTTATGTAACGTTATATCGTCACACAGCCATTCGTGTTTGTTACATATCCTCTTAGCAGCCCATACATATCACATTTGCCATATTTTTATTTTCTCAATCAATATCTACTTTAAAGGAATAAACCTTACGCGGATCAGTGGGGGTTTGGTCCGCAGGGGGTAGAGGTTCCAGCGATTCGACACAGCCTGGTGTGAAAGTGATGTCGTCCATTGCAATATCGCCCTGATTACTCGATCCTCTTATTCCTTCAAATATCACCTAGCAATATAAGAAAAATTCACAATTGACTTTTAATTGAAATTAATTATCTCCTTCTAGATTTAATGTATGATCTATTTTTGAATATGTCAAGTTACATGACATTTTTCCCTTCAAATACAATTATACTTTATAATAATAATCGGCATTTATAAAGCACTCTCACAGACACTTTACAACTTTACGTAACTTGATTGACATCGTTGATTGATAGCAAACAATAAAATCACCTCACAAAAATACCCATATTCACGTTATTAGAGAGAAAAGTTTTCAAGGATCGTTGACAGATATCATTAAGGTATCAACATGTAATTGATTACTCAATTTCGATTATCATTCAGGTTTGTTTAAAGGGTTACTATTATGAAAATACAAGTTGATCTGTTTTGAGGTATTATACCTATTAATAACGGTATCAGACATCTGAGCAATGTGATTTTTACACTTTATCGCACCGTTAAAGACAAAGCGGTCCATAAATTACTTTATTGCCCTCGGTCAAATGTCTATGAGATTTTGCATGTAAAAACAGCGGGCAATAAATTCACATCCGAAATAATGAGTGCGGCAATCACTTGCGATCGCGATCTCGCGAGCAACCACTTTTGCTGGTAAGTTTACCAATGTTGGTAAATTTACCCTTTTATTTCATGGATTTCGTGTTCGCTCTAGATTTCTCATTTGGTTAATAATAACAATATGGACCATCTCTTTCGGGAGACACAACATTTATTGCCCTGAGTAGAATCGTATTGCCCTCGTATACAATTCTACTCAGGGCCATAAATGTTGTGTCTCCCTCAAGGCTAGTCCATTTTGTTTTATTATACCATTATCAATATCCTTTTCAGGGAAAGAGGGTCCAAATGTGTTTCATACATTTATAATGTTTTTTTTTTCTTTTCAATTTTATGTAGGCTTAGTGGGGAACGCTCCTAAAGATTTCTTTCAAATGGAAATCCTATTGTGACATCACAAGAGTCAAGTTTGTTCACCTTGCTAGATCATGTTTCAGAGCTGGTTCTGTAAATAACGAAAGGGAATATTTGGATCAATGCAGGGATTTCAATTTATGTGATTGCGCAATCCAATTCCTTTCCATTGATCCAGATATTTCCTTTTGTTATTTACAGACAGCTCTGAAACATGATCTAGCAAGGTGAACAAACTTGACTCTTGTAATGTCACAATAGGATTTACATTTAAAAGAAATTTTTAGGGGCGTTCCCTACTAAGCTAACATAAAATTGAAAAGAATATTATTAAATATATAAAACACATTCGGGCTCTCTTTCACTGAAAAGGGTAGGACTATTGATAATGACATAATAAAATACATCAATACAGATCAACTTGTATTTTTATAATAGTACCTCTTTACCTCTCTCAAATGCTATGCATATTAATCATCGGTCGTAAGTTGTCGCATTAGCAAGATGTCTTTTTTAACATTAAAATAAAGTTCCTATGGGCAGTGTGAATGTACCACAGGCGGGTCGTAATGATGATGATAGTAATAATAATAAATAATTAGAAAAAAATGTATATTTAGATATATATAATATGTCATTGCGAAAAAAATATGAATTCACCTGAAACGCAGCATCACTTTGAAGTTTTACCCATTGATATAGCCAGGAATCCCCATGTGCCGTGTCGCCGTACCATAGGCGGGTCAGCGGTCCTCCGATCTCGGTGCGGGTGTACAGGTTCAGGGTTCCAATCCCCGATCCGCGCATGTGGTGATAAAAACGGATCTAAATGATAATAGTAAAAATTTCATTATTATTATTATTATTATTATTATTATTATTATCATCATCATCATCATTAATACACATTCACATCAGGTCTTCGAACTGTTCTCCCAGCGGTCCCCGCTATACCATATAGCCCTCTTCTTATCCTCATCTAATCGATGTATGCAGAATTTCCACTCCCTTGGGGAGTATTCCGGCAGTATAGTGTATAAGAATAATAAAGGAAATATTACAAACAATAAATGACCAGATATAAAATCACATAAAATGCGAGAGAAAAAATACCATTACACATTGATACAAAAATTACGTTAAAACATAGAATGAGTATAGCATTGTACAGAATATTCATTTTCATTTTAATCATTCAAAATTGATGCACTACATGTTCGACAGCGTGGAATTTTCCAGACTTACCTCGCAATCTCCAGCCGTTGTAGGCTGAATGTAGAAACCTCCCAGTCTGTATGTATCACCCGGGAAAGCATCATTAACCTCGATGTATATGTAATAACCTGATGTAAAAAAAAAAAAAAGAACGAAATTGAGTACTTCCGTTAAAAATATTGCTCAACATATATTGTATTCGTTTCAAGAATTCTCAACCGCCAGATTCTAAATGATACCTTGATGGGTCATCGCGTATATAAACGAAGCTGTGGAGATATTATGCTTCAAAATCAACGTTTAGTGCTTTAAACGATAAAATTAAAAAATATCACCAACATATTTGGCACACTGTGCAGTAATAAAGCAACAGTCATTGCTTTATTCAATTTCCATATCTTGATCGTGCCTGTATAATTTCCCTTTTTTAATGCATTCTTTGTTGGTTTCATTAATATGAATGTTTTAACATCGGTCCCTCTTCTTGATTTGAGAATATTTTTGAGTAACAAAATCTTAATTTATGACGATGTCTTTAAAAGTGAGTTTTATTGATTGTATTTTTCTTCCCTCTCTTTATTGATTGTAATAGAGGTTGCGTCCCATTGACTTACAAATTAGTACAATTTCGCGGCTCATCTAGCGTACCATTGGCCACAAATATGGTGGAGAACGCAGAATATCTTTCGATAAATATTTATTAATTAAATGTATAGATCAGATTTTGGAGAGATTGCTTTTCAGGGATTTAACTACTGTGCTATATAAAAATAGTAAAAAATATTACATATATACAGTTTTGTATTTTCAATAACAATTTGAGTATGTTCTTTTGTTTGAATAAAATCAACCCAGAAATGTGATTTTTGTTGAATTGTGAGTAAAGTATTAATACGAGCATAGGAAATTTTTACCGCTATTAGTAAAGGTGTTACGGTCTATCAGTGACCTGGTATTAACGTCCCTGTTCCACAGTTCTGTCGAGTATCCGTTGTAAAATTAAAGGAATCCAATAATATTACATGGTGGAGTACCCGGTTTTTAACTAAATTACGTAAGTTATTAAAATAAACAAAAATAAACAAAAATCATTTGTAGTTAACCTATTCATATATAATGCATTTAATTCATATATTGTTCTAAAGAGTCAGTCAAATCTATGGGAAGTTTTTTTTACTATAGTAAAAGCATTTAGGGGGGAAGTCTTACCGTTATTAGTAGAAGTGGTGTGGTCTAACCGTGGTCCCGTATTACTGGTACCTGTTCCACCTTGCTGTCGAGTCCAGTCCAGCGTATCATCCGTCAGCTGCTCCCAATCGCACATGTTCGTCTCAAAGTCACACATCCTATATCCAGCTGAAAGAAAACAACGCCTTATTGCAAATCTACAACAATACTAGTTGAAATGGTTACTGTGAAAATGATTTTATGAATTCATTAGTATCATCATTATTAAGATGAGGAGGAGGAAAAACAGGAAAAGTGATGATGAGGAAGAAGAGGATGATTCTGATTCTCATCCTCATCCTCAGCATCAATATCATTCTCATTATGTTAAGGATGAAGGTAATGTTAAACATCATCACCATCATTATCGATACATCAGAGGCAAAATCAACTTGAATTGATTACTTTTCCTCCGTTAGGAAGCGGGAAGGGGCTTCTTGTGTTCCGTGTTAAGATTTCGTTTTTAAAAATAATATGTAATGACTTGGAATAGTTCCTTTACACTGCGCCCTTTGACGCTTAGTTGTGATGTAGGTAAAAAGTACTTTATATAAATGCACTGAATTAACTTGCAAAAATACAAACGCGGAGTAGCTTTCAAAAGAGATGAGGTGAAATGTGAATTCTAGAATTGTCTTTTTGACCTGCACAAAGAAAAAAAATTGTACCCTAGTGATACAATCTGATGTATCACCGGCAGTACCCAATGGGGTTCAACGTTGTACACAAAACATGCGGTAGAATGTACCCCATCATTTTCGACACCTCGAAATCACTAGGATACTAACTTGTACACATGTTTGTGAAAAAAAAAATAAACCTTTAAAGCGCAGTATAATATATGCATATAGTGATTACGCTATATAAATGGACCTACAGTATTATTATTATTATTTTTATTATTATTGACTACTCCGCTGGTATTCAAGGAGATAGTTGACGCTATCTACACGTCTGTCTATGAAAAGATCGCCAATGAACTTCACGAATCGTTTATGCTCGAGCTGAAGAAGAAGGAGGATCAAATTTCATCTCTGTCCGCTTCTTCCATTTCTCTCCAAAAGAGGATCGCGAGTTTGGAGTCTGCTATAGATGATCAGGAGCAATATACTCGTCGACAGTGCCTCCGAATCTACGGTGTGAAGGAAGAAGCGGATGAAAACACTAACCAACTTGTTCTCAATATTGCGAAGAAGCTGAAAGTGCCTCTAGTATCGCAAGACATCGACAGAAGTCATCGGATAACCCCCAAGCATGTCGTGGCACCATCAGTACCGGATCCAGATAAGTCTTCGTCCTCATCAGCGACATCGACATCCAAATCGCGTCCAAAACCCATCATCGTCAAATTCACGAGATACAATGCACGTCATCAACTCTACGCCTCAAAGTCGAAACTGAAGAATTCCGGCATCATGATTAGGGAAGATCTTACCCCTCTTCGTCAGTCACTCTTCTACAAGGCGATGAAACATGACAACACAACCTACACCTGGTCAAACGACGGCAAAATCATCTCACTCACTAAAGATGGAAGAAAAGTGCTCATCAGAAATGCCTCCGACATTGAGACTCTCGGTTAGTTTTATTTTTACTTGTATTCTTGAACACTATAGTCTCTGATTAATGACTACACAATCACATTGTTTCAACAATGATGAGTCTTCTCGGAACTTGTTAGACTTACTAAATTTTTATAAACACGATGAATTTTCAGATGTTATAGATGCGCTCAACAGAAAAGATTTTTCATATCCCGTTGAAGAAGATGAAGAAGAACCCAATTCTATGTTCTTTAAAAATGTCAGCTGTAAATATTGTGATGAAAATCAATTTCATGTCAATACAAAAAATTACTCAAAAAATCAATTTAGTATTATTCATTTTAATGCTAGAAGTTTGTATAAAAATTTTGACAGAATTTGTGAATATCTTATATCCTTAGATTTTCCTTTTTCAGTTATTGGTATAACAGAAACTTGGATGTTTAATCGAACTAACATTTTCTCACTTACGGGTTACTCTTTTGTTCAATCTCCTCGTTTGTCAGGAAGAGGCGGCGGTGTAGCACTTTTCGTAAAAAATAAGACTAATTATCGTATTTTAGCCGACATTGGCTTTAACATTGACGGTGTGGAATCTCTTTTTATTGAAACTGTCGACACCTTTAATAAAAATGTTGTAATCGGAGTTGTGTATCGCAAACCTTCAAGCAGTGTTGCTGAATTTGTTATTCAATTTGAAAATTTAATGAATAAAATCTCAAGGAATCACAAGATTTGTTACATTATGGGTGATTTTAACTTAGATTTGATGGAATGTCACAAAATTAAAAATGTCAAGAATTTCTTAGACATGTTTTTTTCCTTTGGATTTTATCCCTTATTCAATAAACCTACTCGCATGATAAAAGATTCGGCTACGCTGCTTGACAATATTTTTACGAATTCAACTGATAGAAACATTTTTTCTGGTATTTGTGTAACCGATGTAAGTGACCATTTTCCAATTTGTCATATTTCATGTTTATTTGATGTTAAAGATGATATTGAAAATGAGTGTCTTGCAAGAAAAATTACCCCAACTTCAATTTCATCTTTAATCAATGATTTACGGTTGGTTGATTGGAATTTCATATTACAAATTGATGATGTGAATATTTCATATGATGCATTTATTGATAAATTCTTATTTCTTTGTGATAAACATATGCCTTTTACCAAAAAAGTTAATACATATAAAACAAAGATAAAGAAGCCGTGGATTACCCGTGATATCTTAAAACATATAAGGAAAAACAACTCACTATATGGTTTATACAAAATTAATCCTTCTGTTGACAACAAGATCAGATATACTAAACATCGCAACAAACTAAACACCTTAAAACGACGTGCTAAAAGAAAGTATTACTTCGATAAGTTTAATGCTGTTAAGTCAGACTTGAGAAAAACATGGAATGTTGTTAATAATATATTAAGCAAAAAGAAATCTTCCATACCTAATACTATAAACATAAATGGTTGTACTATTGATAACCAAAAGGAAGTCGCTAATACTTTTAATAATCATTTTGTCAATGTTGGAGGTAATCTAACGAAATCTATTCCTAAGTCAAATAAGGTATTTTCTGATTACTTACAAGGCAACTTTGATAATTCTTTTTTCTTTAAGCCAACTTCTGCATCTGAAATTTTAGCCATTGTAAATAAACTGCCCAATAGTAAAAGCTCTGGGTTTGACAATATTAACGCATTCCTTGTAAAGTCAGTTATTAATTTTCTACTTGTACCTTTGACTCATATTTTTAATTTATCTATGCAAAATGGGATTTTTCCTGCAAATATGAAAATAGCCAAAGTCATACCTTTGTTTAAAAAAGGAGATATGGGTAATGTTGATAACTACCGTCCTATTTCAATTCTTCCTACTTTTTCTAAAGTTCTCGAAAGACTGGTTTTTAATAGGCTCTCAAATTTTTTGAAACACTTTGATATTTTATCAGACGATCAATATGGTTTTCGTAAAGATTGTTCGACAGGTGTTGCTGTACTTGATTTATTTGATAAGGTTACTCGATTTGTTGATGCAAATAAACATGCAATTTGTGTTTTTATGGACCTATCGAAAGCGTTTGATACTATACCACATGATATTTTATTAGCTAAATTGCAATTTTATGGTGCTAGAGGTGTACCTTATCAATGGTTTTCTAGTTATCTTGCCGACAGGAAGCAATATACATGTGCAAATTCCCATAATTCTGATTTTAAACCCATTTTGTACGGAGTCCCGCAGGGCTCTATTTTAGGGCCGCTTTTATTTCTTATCTATATCAATGACATTGTAAATTGTTCGTTGAATTGTAAATTTACTCTATTTGCTGATGACACCACTATTCTTGCCTCAAATCCAAATTTTGATAGACTTGTTGATGACATGAACAATGATTTAAATTATGTTTATCAATGGTTGATTTGCAACAAGCTTTCCTTAAATATTTCTAAAACCAAATTCTTGTTATTCAAAAGCTCCAGAAATTCCAATCCTATTTATGAAAACATTTCTTTATTTATTAATAACAAATGTATCGAGCAAAGTAGTGTTTTTAATTATTTAGGAGTTCGCTTTGATGATAACTTATCTTGGAATTCTCATATAGATCATGTTACAAGTAAAGTATCTCAGAGTGTTGGTGTCATTAGCCATCTAAGATATATTATTCCAAATCGTATTTTGTTTATGTTATACAACGCATTTGTTTTACCTCATATCATGTATTGCAATTCTGTATGGGCAAATAAGCACCCTTCAAAGTTAGAAAAATTACATAGACTTCAAAAGAGGGCACTAAGATATTGTTCCAACTCTGATTATTTAGCACCATCTCAACCTCTTTTTCATAAATTTAATTGCTTGAACATTTTCGACATCAACAAATTACAAATCGCGTCTTTGATGCAACGGTTCTTTTCGAATTCACTTCCTCCAAATTTGAAGCAGTTTTTTATTCTTAATAAATCCGTTCATAATTATAGTACCCGAAATGCCGACAAATTCCATCACTGGAATGTTTCTACTGAAAAGTCAAATACTTCTCTTCGCTATGTAGGCCCCAAAATTTGGAATTCATTACCGTTAAACTTACAGTCTATTAATAATAATAATTCATTTAAAAGATTATATAAAAAACATCTTCTTGCTCTGTACAACCTTTAAATAACAACAACCGGTGGGGGGGGGTGATTGTCTTAATCACACTTTCTTATCTTGATTTTGTAACTTTGTTTGAATATATTTTGTTCTATTTCTTACCATTTTCTCAAGCCTTACTGACGTCTACGTTAAGACCATTTCCATAATTTTATTATATGTTTCATATGTTTTTACTATGTTAATTTACTTATTTATATGTTGAATGCTTAAATTGTATATATATGTGCATCTTGTACATTTTTACTGTGGAATTAAATAAATTTCAATTCAATTATTAACTAGCTAGGCCTATAGACTTCAGCCGGTGTTACATCGGATCATACACCAAGGGCTAGAAATTTGCGCTCTGATTGGCCCATGCGTATAAGCGATCACAACTTACTGCAATACATAGCGGCTTCATCAGTCCCATCGCAACAGTTTGGTGTGAAGTCGCACCTCTCTCTCATCGGGTAGCAGTGACCTGAATCACAAGTGTCCTCATGAGCATCACAAGAATCTCCAACCGGCAGGGGGAGAACGTACTCGCATCCTTCGAACTTGAAGTCGTCTATTGCATAACCTCCCGTTTCATCATTTTCCTTTGTGTCTTTGACCTGTACCGATAGCTGCATGAATCGTAATAGGAAATGTTAGAGAAGAGAAGAGAAGACGTATTGTGATAGCATCATGGCCTCGTGGTTTTATGACTCGGCCTAGAGTTCTTGACTAAGATGCTCAAGGGTTCAAATTTCACCACCTGTGAAGTCGCACCCTTTTCTCTTCGGGTAGCAATGACCGCAGTCACACATAATCCTCATCAGCATCACAGGAATCACCAAATGGTAGTGGTAGGACGCATTCGCATCCCTCGAACTTGAAATCGTCTATTACGTGGCCTCCCGATTCATCATTTTTCTTGGTCTCCTTTACCTGCACAGATATCTACATGAATCGTAATATTGCAAATGGGTTAGTGCATGAGAAGAAAGAGAGAAGAAATCTTGTGGACGTATCATGGCCTCGAGGATCAATGACTCCAGTTCTTCACTGAGAAGGTCCAGCCATGGTGTTATTCTTTCAGGAATAGAAAACATTTGTGCCAGCATGAATTTTTACTCGAATTTGTCAAAACGTAGAACAATGAGATCAACAGCATTTTTTTTTAAATTACAGCACATTGTCAGAGTATTCTGTATCATTCGCAATGGAGAGTATCTGTCTTTCCACGCATTATTGGTACTGCTTGAATGAATACTTGTATGAAGGCAAACATGTGGAACTGCAACCCCTGGTTTTAAGAATTTGGTTAAAATCATTGAAAAACACAATTTCCTTGCTTTAATTATTGGTTAAAAACCATCGATAATTATGTATAATAATACTACACTCTTTAATTGATTGGGCAAAAAATAGGCAAATCTTTGCAACAGAAGTTCCTACTTTTTAAAATGGCTGTTTCAGGATGGGGAAAGATCAGACCTTATAATGCCGATACACAGGATTCTACATGGAAGGGTTCCGTAAAATATTAATTCACCTCTTGAGAGCCTGGTGAGAAAAAAATGATATTGTGGATATTAGACCTCCCTCAAGCCTCTCTTACAACCGGACGTGTATGGCGCGCCAAATAATCCATAAAGGCGAAAAACCTAGTTTATCGCCGATAAACTCAGTCGAAAAACTAAGTTTATCAAGAAAAACCTAGTTTATCAATGAAAAACCTGGTTTTTCTGGAAAGACTACGTTTTTCGGCCGATAAACCTAGTTTTCCAGAAAAAACAGGTTTTTCATTGATAAACCAGGTTTTTCAGTCGAAAAACTATGTTTTTCTCAATAAACTCAGTTTTTCGACTGAAAAACTCAGTTTATCATCGAAAAACTCAGTTTATCGGCGATAAACCTAGTTTTTCGATCAATAAACTAAGTTTTTCGCTCGAAACACTAGGTTTATCGGCGATAAACTAGGTTTTTCGCCTTTATTGAGCATTTGGCGCGCCATAGACGTGCGTGCGGTCTCCATGTGGTCTGCGTCCAAAAAAAAAATCGGTCAAGGTGTGCGTTGCATGCGCGTGGGAAGTACGTTTTTAGTGGTTGCAGACACGACGCAGAGCACGCAGCCTGAAAACTCGTCGACAAGTGTTTTGCTACGTCCACTCTGCGTCAAATAGGACACAGGGAGCACGCTCAGATGTTGCATGATTAAAGTGCTAAGTGCGTTAGGCGTGCGTGTAACGCAGGCGAAACATGAAAAAAAAAACTTCTGTGTTGAAGCGTACTTTACACGCAAGAGGCTCGTACTTTGCACTCACTTTCAATGTAGGCCTACGTGTTAACAATTTTGAGAATAAGCACACTACATTCGTGTGTATGACTTGCTTCCATAGTGCGTGGTGAGTACTGCTACTGTACCTCTGAAGTACGTCACACGTAGACGACGAACGTGATCAGCACCTCAGAAGTGTGTGTTGAGAAATGCGCTTCCTCCGCTTGCATTAATGTAAATTGCGACGATGCATACTTCTTGGCAGTGTCACATTGGATGAAAAGAATATACCACCCAATAATACTATGTTAAATAGGAGCAAAAGAGTCAGGTTGGGAGAACAGTTTGAGGAAAATAGAATAACTAAGATACAGGTAGAAATAAAGTGAAAATCAGGAGAAAAGAATATAAAATACTAGGCCAGTCAAAATATGATTTGACCCAAAACAAATTGCAAAAGTTTCCAAACCAAGTGTATTTGATTGCAAATGGCCCCTCTAAAAACATATCAAAAGTTTACCAAAATCGGAGTTGTGGAACAATGTGTAATTTGCATAAATTCAAAATGGCCGCCATACAGGGGTGAATGTACTTTATATTCCAAGTATATACCCACATATCTTTAGAACGAATGGTGGTATGAAGTTGAAACTT
>BQKZ01006104.1:2709-15898 GCA_036244855.1 Temnopleurus reevesii | reverse complement strand
CCCCCCCCCCCCCCCCTGATACGCGCCTGTGCCGAGACTATGGTTTATTTTGCATTCGGCAGTTCGGGGAGATCTGCCCTTCTTTGAAGCCTCACCTGAAAGTCCATTGCACAAGCTTCCACTTGGACTTGGTAGAAGTTCCATCGGTCCAACGTGGCGCTGTCTTCTGATTGGTCGACCACAGTCCTCAGGTTGTAGTCCCGGTTATTCGCCGGTGTGTACTGGAAGACTTTTACATTCCCGACATCGGACCCGTAGACGTAGTACCACATGGAGAAAGTACATCCCCGGGCGGCCATCTTGTAAACGGGACTGCGAAGGATTGCCTTCTGATCTTCAACGGTGTTGGTATCGTCAACGTAGAGATAATGGCCTGTGTGTTTTGGCGGGCATCAAAGAATATGACCATGCACAAATCCGAACCATTGTAGAATGGGTAATAGATAAGAAGTTAAGAAAAAAAATCAGATATGGTATATGATTATATTGTAAATAATACTCCGCCGATTTCTTCGGTTTTTTAAGACATAATTTTTTGCTTCCTTTTTTCTATTCAAGATCTTGTTATATCTTGTTTCATCATGTTATTAGCATACATGAAAAATATGTAAATTACCCCCGTGCAAAATATTTATTAAAGCGTTTAGATATACGAATGTTAACTTCGAAAAATAGGGAATATCGAATTTCTCCTAAATTTGCCGAGAACTTGTCCTCGTCATTATCTATATATGGCTGTCTGTTGTTTCGTTTAATTTCAATTTTTACCATAAAGTGATCAAATTAAAAAAAATTAAAAAAAAGATAGTATCATGTTCAATAAAGTCGAAATGAGCTTTGAACACTTGTAATTTAAATAAGGAGATTATTATTCAGATATTGCCTCTACTGATAACATCTTCGCACCCAGTGCATTGTTCAATCATTGAATTGATTCTTAAGGCCCGGGCACACCAAACACGGCACGGCATCACGGCACGGTATTCACGCGATGTCTCCTCTGTGATTGGCCAATTGTTGAATATTATGTGCGCGGAGGAGCGTGCTGACCAATAACAACCAAGATACTGCGTAAGTACCGTGCTAAGATGCCGCGCCGTGTTTGGTGTGCCCGGGCCTTTAACCTTGGAAATTTACCCCAGATTACACCTCCACGCTTGTAATTACCTAAAAGTGATTATATCAACACATTTGGTACACTTGATCGTCTTATCTTTCGATTGCTTACATTATCACACATCAGCTTTGCCTACGGATAGTTATTATGATACTGTAATTGCTGTCAATATCTATTACACATCCAATTATTGTAATTAGTGAGAATATTTTGATCTGGTAAGTTGGTGCACATAACGAGAATAGGGCCCATTCGCAAAGCCATTAGGAAATCTAGGTATACTAACCATGCTTACATACCCTATTAAATGAGTGTAAGATTTACTGGTTCCAGAAATATGTTTGCCCACAAAGTTCACAAGATATCTTCTCGAAAGTATTTTCAGATGTGTTGTAGCAGACCCGGGGTTTAATTAGCGGTCCTATACTTTTGTGGATATATATGGCCATGTTGAAAATAACATATTGGCCCAAAAATATGCTAATGGCCAAGACGGACCTACCCTCTAAAATGACCCGACCTTGACATTATTTTTCGCTTTTCACTCAAATTAAAAATGAATAATTAATAATAAGTAAACTAACAGGGAATATTAAAAGAATATAGTCCTTTCTGTCGGTTTAGGGCGTTTTATTATATTCTAAACCATTATTTCTACATGACGTGCACACTAAGAAATTAGGGTACAACTTTGCACCCCTAGGGGTACAATCCCATGTAACACCGGGTGAACCATATGGGGTACAAGTTTGAACCCTAAATGTGAGGTGCAATTTTGTACCCCAACCAAGGGTACAAGTTTGTACCCTATTGGAACACATTTGTACCCCAGGGATGCAAAATTGTATCATTAGTGTACAAAATGAGATCTTTGGCGTTTGGCAAAATAGGAAAGGAAAGGATGTAGTTTAGAGGCGTGTATCATTCAATTCTGAATATTTACGCCAGAAGAAGAAGAGAGAAAGAGGGTCGCCATCTTAACGTCTCCACCCGGAAGACGGTATGCGACCTGGTTTCGAACCCACATGCAGGAACGAATACCCAAGTCTATATGACTGTCCCGAACAGATGGATTTCAGGCGCACGCCACGGCGCCTCAGTCAATATTGACCCTCAATATCGACCCTCGATACCGACCTCTTTGTTCGTGAAATAGTGCCACCATATTGGTCAGCCACTGTCGCCTAGCTCGCTCGCCATTGGCTAAGTAAGACGTGTTCCTTTTCTAGTCTGCTATTTATAAACTTTATTAAAAACATCGATGTATTAATGTGTTTTTTTTTCTTCCTAATCTTGTAAGGATCAACGGAATAAAAAACATATTAATAAATTAAATCTATTACGTATGAAATAGAGTTCCTAAAGGTAAAATAAGAACAAAATCAGCATTCATTTCCGATCACGTATAGAGAGTGGGGTCTGCATTCTGCACTAGTTTCAAATCGGGAGGGTACAACGTTGTGCGCTTCGATCGTACCCAGCTTTCATCACATGGGATTAATTTTGAAGCTCATAGGGTATAATGAGGATGCCGGCGGGATGCCGGGGTTCAAATTAGTGACTTTGCGTGATTTTGGACCCTAACTGTACCCTAATTTCTTAGTGTGTGTACTCCAAAAAACGAATAAATAAATGAGCGAAAAAACGCCTCTCTTTCAGACCGGCCGACGCAATTTTTGAAGAATGGCATTCTTGGACATCCAAACAATTTTGTCATAGCCTAATAGTCGAATTCATCACCACATCAACTTTTAGCTAATTATTACAAGAGCGAAAGCTTTGAAGGTTACAGATGTAATCTTAGAAAAAAAACGTCCCGGCACCACTCGTATTATAAATATTATACTAATAATAGATGCAATTTATATCGCGCACGTATCCACTCTGCTGAGTGCTCAAGGCGCTTTACATTATTATTACCCTGGCTTTAGCCCGGCAGCCATCCACGGCGCACTTGGCATTTCAAGGAATAAATATTCCTGCCAGGTGCCCATTCACCTCACCTGGGTTGAGTGCAGCACAATGTGGATGAATTTCTTGCTGAAGGAAATTGACGCCATTGGTAGGATTCGAACCTACGACCCTCTGGTTGAAAGGTGAGAGTCACGACCACTAAACCAATATTCCATTTTTTCTCGGGAGTGCGCGCCAGGTGACGGCCCGCCCTGCACAGAGCTCTTGATTTTTCAATTCATTTGTACATTCATTCATTCATTAATTTCTTTGTTTCAATTTTTGTATGTCTCCTAGTTTAAAATTATTCACCGCTCATTCAAGCGCCTTGAGCATTTAACAATGATAATATTAATGAAAATAATAACATATGCTTAAAAAGCGCTTAATATCATAAAAAATCTCTAAGCGCTTAACAATTATTTTACACAAGTTACAATAAAATAAAACAATATGCAAAAAAAATTAGATACTCTTTAGAATTATATTAAACTAACAATTCAGTACATAAGAAACTAAGTATAGACAAATTATCGCAATAACTTACAATGCAATAGAATATTACAATATATCAATAAAAATGTATAATGGCGCTCTATAAACCTTTTGTATTATTGTTATTATTATGATTATAATTATCATTATTATCATCATCATCATCATCATTATTTACCTTGATCAGTATTGAGGGTGTGATCGGCTGCGGGTCCGTTGTACCAGTCAGGTTCGTTGTTTGTAAACATTGTCCAATTCAGATCGCCATTGTCGACGTCGTGGTACCAAAGGCAGAGCCCGTCCTCGAAGTCACATGTCGAAGCTAAAGGAGGTAGAGGGAGATGGGAAGAAAAATCAGTGGGAGGACAGCCTTATTTTTACCATTCGTAAATCTTGTCTATTAGGCCCCGGTCACATAGAAGCCCGGAATCAACACGATTCAACACGACTCTTTGTTCAGTTCACAGTTAGCTGCCTGCAAACCAAGAGTCGTGTTGAGTCGTGTTGCTTCCGGGGCCCTATGTGACCGGGGCTTTAAATATATAAACAAAAAAAAAATGGTGGGACTACATCCCCAAGCCCAACCCCAATCCCTGCGTAGCAATAATGGAAAATATAATTTAGGTGATCTAGTCCGCCTTGATTGTTCGTTCAGATGACAGGTAACCTCTTTAAGTATCAAAACTGCCAAGAGTAATATACGTTCCAAAATAAAGCTTACGATTTTGGATGTTGACAAACCGAACTATTTGACTTTTGTGTCCAAACAGTTTCCATTGAAATTGAAGCAGGGCGTGTATACCGATATCCAGCCCTGCCCCCCACCCCCCCCCACNCCAAAAAAAAAAAAAACCCAATAACAACCAGGGCGTGGTTTCACCGAATCGTACTCAAAGTTGCGAACGGCTGTAAGAAAGAGTGGAGTACGTTAACGATCATTCAGCAAAAGAACTGATACCAATCATGCGTTTAGTCGTTCTTAAATTCTTTCGTAACTTACGTAACCGCCCCTGGACATGGGCGGTGTTTTCTTGAAAGACTCTAATAGCTAATTATTTCCGTTCTTGTGTTCAAAGATCGATTATATTTTGCGCATTTAGTTAAAGAACTGATACCAGTCGTTCTGAAAGTCTTTCTTAGATGCGATTCAGCGCGAGGGATTATCGATTGAGTGCAGGAAGTGTCACCAGTCGTAGAGTCGTGCGTACCTCTACAGACAACTTTATGGAACAATGCTTGGCGGAGTTTCACCAAGATAAGAAAGACTTTAAGAACGACTTGTGTCCGTTCTTGTGCTCAATCACCGATCATAAATCCGCCTATTTGGTGCAAGAACTGAATGGATACCAGTCGTTCTTAAAGCTTTTCTTAGCTTGGTACCCCCCCCCCCCCTCGCGCGGGTCATGTTTCACCAAGTCGTTCTTAAAGATACGCACGACTTTAAGAAAGACATTATTTAGAAAGTTCGTTAACGAGTGTAATACGCGTAAGATTCCCCATATCAATTAGCACAAGAACTGGTACCAGTCGTGCAGTGCGTAAAGTCGTTTTCAACGTCTTTCTTATCTTGGTGAAACACCACTCTGGATACATTGATTGTCCTAATGACTTCCACACTTTTCTACTTACGGCACGTGCTCTCATCGACGCCATCGGAGCAGTCTACTCTGAAATTGCATTCGAAGTCATCTTCGATCTCCTCCCCATTGGTGCACGTGTAACCTTGGACTGAGAAGGATCGAAAAAAAGCAAGTGCATATTGAGATTAGCTAGATATATAAAAAGAAAAAATGTATAATATTTTGATTGTCCATTCACTGATAGCATATTGACATGGTTCATATAGAACATAACATGCGCTATTTTATTTTACAATATACTCTTATCTCATACGAAAAATGACCATTAAAATGATATTTGATAAAATATATCAAAATATGCTGTCATTGTGTTTGAATAGGTAATGAATTAATCGATGGAAAAATGTAAATTATCTTGGGCTGCTTTACATGAATCAAGTCCTGATAATTTCGGTCTCATCTAATATTCCATATCTTAGGTGTTAGGGATATGCATTTCTTGCTGATGCCAATTTTCTGTCTTCTCGTTCATCTTCTGAAAGTGTTCTTTTTATTTAAAAAGTTTTACATTCTGATCGATTGACCTATTGTTCTACAAACTTGTGATATATAGGAGAGTTGATCATGACGATCACAGAGTTAAGATTTCGAATAAGGGAGATGAAGGCTTACATCACATTAAAATGAAAATAGCACTTCCTGAATACACTCTGCAAAAAAAATCCCGGTGTTGAGTTCAGGGCTAAGGGGTGCCAAATGTGAGGTAAATAGGGCGCCAAAATTGCTTTAGGTGCGCCAAATGCAAAGTGATGACTTTTTTTTTTGTTTGTCAGCTCCTCCAATGGAGCGCAAAAACTTAATGCCTTGAAAAAAATCTCTGGGAAAAAATTAGTTTTAGTTTTTCCCTGCGTAAAAGATTTTGGCGTGACCCTTTTTGGCCACGGTTTTTGTTATTTCCCAAATTTCACCTACAAAGGTAAACACCGATTTGTATTGTAATACATCTCCCTAATATTTCAGAAGACTTAGAGAGTTATGAATTTAATTTGTTATAACAGTGCTAACAATTGGGGGTTTTTAAAGATTTTTCGTACCATCCATAAAATATTATACATGTATGGTCTGATTAGAGTAGATGGAGTTTGAAAATGAAAATACTAAGTCAAAGTGAAATAAAATCTTGACCACAGCATATTTCATTTTATACAGGACCTCTCACTTTAAAATGTAGTTAAATCTTCATAAAGCAATTCATTTTTTATCAGCTACAGATATATCTCTCTATTAAATGATTTTAGTATTTGTCTTACTTGAAAAAGGAATTCTTTTCTTATTCTTTGTACAAACAAAGCAGAGATCTATGTAAACGGTGAAATAACGACGAATTGCTTTTGTCATTGCAAGATTTTAACCAAATATAGCCATGGTCACAATTGTATTCGGACGGCAGGCTAATATTGGAGTATATGACCTTCTTACCATAACCATGATAACCAAGGCTTATTAACGAAGGAGTCCCGGTGCTACTAATTTGCACAGCGAAAACTTGGGTGTTTATTTTAAACCGACTCGGTGCCCATACATGGCAACACTAGTTAAGTGTACAAACAGCACCGATGCTGAATTTAATTTATTCCGATGGTGCTATACTCAAAAGGGCAGTCACACATTGGCCTAGAGAGTCGCTCTTAGTTACAAACAAACTTCTAACTCCTTTTAGAATATCATGTTTGAAGTGTATTTTCTGATCTTAATTGTGCAAACTCACACATTTAAAATACGAATTTCAGTTTGGGAGCAGGATAGGATCAGTCTGCTGGTGAAACTGCCCTGTTACACCCGATGTTGAAACGTTTTGGATTTTTTTTAAATATTCTTTTGTGTTTCAGTGTTGAATTAAAATAATTTAAATTTCCTGCTGGTGCCGCTATGACATTTGTCTGGTGTTGCCCTATGTTAACACCAGCAATATGAGCAAGTTTGCGATGAATCAACATTTTTCTTTTCTGATTGCGGAAAATATTTAACAACAGTTATATCATATACAGTCATGTTGTATTGAATGATTAAATACCATTCATTTTCATGCTTGCATGGTCCCTTGAAGATCAATCTTTGTTGAATGGGCTTCTATGTTGAAATAATAAATAAATAAATGTATTATAACTTACCAGAACTAACAAATATCATGAAAAGAAAACATATCAAACGTAAGTTCTCCTCTTTGCTCCTCATGATTTTGAATAAAATGTCCCTTAATTTTCCAAAATATTCAGTCCTCCGTATCACGAACAATTTGAAGAAAAAAATCTTGCCTCAAACGTTTTTGAATGTTCGGCGAAGAAATGAGATTTGGAAAAGTTCGAGCAATATAATAACAAACACACAGGTCATCAGTCAAACTTTGACTTAATTAAAACAATTAGTTTTTCTAATTCTACTTCTTGCATTGGGTTGATAATTAGATCTATCTTGTAGGAAATGTAAACAGTTGAGGCTAATTTGTAATCTATCAAGACAAAACAAATACGAACTGATTGCAATAAATCGAAGTTCATGTTTATGTTTTGATTTGATTTAGATGGAATATTTTATTTTTAGTTTCCATGTTCATCATCTATTTATTTCTTTCTCTTTCTTTCCCCTTTTTCTCTTTAATTTTATATATCTCTCATACCAACAAAATTCTCTTTCACACACACATACACATACACACACACACACACACACACACACACCAACACACACTAAAAGGCAAGCAAACACATTTCAGTTTATCCGTTGTTTCTTCTTTCACTTTCACTCTATTAAAATAAAATGGGTCATGGGACAGTAGATCCATACGCCGTGTATTGAATTGTGCGGACACAAATACAATCACAAGCTGCATACGACTTGTATCTACGTACGACTTGATTGTACGGAAATAGATTATATCGTGTTTTATCTACTTGTCTACTTGTCTAAGATCGCAAATAAAATCATTACACAATAACAATGAGATTGCCACAGACTCCTCCTCCCCTGCACCACCCACAACGTCCCTCCTGCTCCTCCTGCTCCTTCTCGTATCATGCATATGTCTTATTCCTCCTCGACCCACACCTTTCTTAACCTATCTCTCCTTCTCTCTCTCTCTTTCTCTCTCTCTTTCTATCTCTCTCTCTCTCCTACAATGCACTCTCCCTATCATGCCTATGTCTCATTCCTCCTCGACCCACACCTTTCTTAACCTATCTCTCCTTTTCTCTCTCTCTTTCTCTCTCTCTCTCTACCTCTCTTCTACAATGCCCTCTCCCTATCATGCCTGTCTCATTCCTCCTCGACCCACACCTTTCTTATCCTATCTCTCCTTCTCTTTCTCTCTCTCTCTACCTCTCTCCTCCAATCCCCTCTCCATATCATGCCTATTGTCTCATTCCTCCTCGACCCACACCTTTCTTACCCTATCTCTCCTTCTCTCTCTTTCTCTCTCTCTCTCTCTCTACCTCTCTCCTACAATGCCCTCTCCCTATCATGCCTATGTCTCATTCAACCTCGACCCACACCTTTCTTACCCTATCTCTCCTTCTCTCTCTTTCTCTATCTCTCTCTCTCTTTCTCTCTCTCTCTCTCTCTCTCTCTCTCCACTTCTCTATTCCCTTCAATGTGAGCATAAGGGATAAAGGCCTGGGACAACCTCCATTCAAGTATTAATAATACCTAGATCGAGACAAAATATATTTCCATCCTTCCCATTCTGTTGAAAACGTTGAATAAGAGTCGCAACTGGGATTTTCCATCGTGATCACGAAACTACCGTAAATGTTTGAATGAGGTTGTTAAATTGTCCAAGTTCTTTGTCCCTTCTGCTCACAGTGCTTTTCTTTTGCTTTGTGACGGGTACATATAGTCACTGTGAGCTGAAGGGACAAGAGAACTGGACAAAATCAACATCTTCATTCAAGATGTTTGGAACCAATTGGAATCTTCTATTAAAATGTTGCCTACTTTAAACAGTTTCAAATACTCTATGAAAACGTTATTGTCTACATTGTAAAGTGTGATATATTAGGAGGATGAATTTTATCAAATCTATTAATTCCAGCAAAATTATTAATTAATAACTTCCCCTCTTGTCAATGTACATGTTATTATTATTTTTATTTCTTCAATTTGAGTATTTAACAGTTTACAATGCTATTAGTATTTGATTTAAGTAGCCTATATATAGTAGCCTATATGGATACTGTTTGTACATTTGTATATTTGTATATATTGTTATATTTGTTGTTTACAAACAGGGCCTCATGGAACACCACCAAATTGGTGAAATGAGCCACTCTGTATAAACATCAGAAATAAATGAATATACAAATAAAAGCCTTTGCCATCGCTTAATGAATGCAGAAGAAGTTAATTTAAGACCAAGTTTATTCTATTATTTATCATTATCACTGTATTTATTACTATTATCATCATTGTTATTGTTCTTATTATTAATATTTCAAAATATTATCATTACGGGTATTGTTATCATTATTATTGTTGTTGTTGCTGCTATTATTATTATCATTTGTATATCAATCCTTTTTTTTTCCTGTTTGACGAAAAATGTAGGTAAAATGTCGATTCAATAGTATGAGTACCATACAGCACCCTTTATAGCTCTATATCATTTTCAATCATTCCTCAAACATAATTTATCTTCGCTCTTACCCTTTCGACAACGATCGAGCCCACTGTGAGCTGAAGGGACAAAGAACTTGGACAAAGTGAACAATTTTATTCAAGTATGCGCAATAGCTTTGTGTACACAAAATAAAGTCCAATATGCGACTTTGTTCAACATTTTTCCGCAGAATATGAAGAATGAACATTTCTTTTTTGTCCATCTAGCTACTGTTAATACTTGAACGAACGTTGTTTTGTCCCAGGCCTTCATTCCTTCTGACTTTGAGCGGTCTATTACTATTTTAGAAATGACACATTAATTCCGATTAGTTTGTCTGGTACACCTTTAGACTTTAATATACAGGTCACCCAAAATCAGATCAAGTACTTCTCCTGGGCAGGGTTTCACCAAGTTACGAAAGACTTTCAGAACGACTTTTCGCACGACTGGTACCAGTTCTTTTGCTGAATGATCGAGAATCTTAAGCGTATTACACTCGTTAACGTACTCCAGTCTTAAAGTTATATTAAAGTCGTGGGTAACTTTACGAACGATTTGGTGAAACACCACCCATGTAACTGAGCAAAGTGCTTGCCCAAAACACTAGATAAGGTATACAAATTTGATAATCCCTTGTACAATGTTATTAATGCAATTAATGGTAATTTGAATTACTCTAAAGAAAACGAATTAGTATCACGGCTTGATGATTACGAGCATTAACAACAAACAGTATTATATAAAGTAAATGATGTGTATTTATTTCGAGCAAGTTTGCCAAATCATTTTATGTAATATAATCTAAACTTTTCATGGCAAATAATGCTGCGAACAACAAAATTTGATTTGAATTGTAAAACGTATGAAATGTAAACACAAATAAGAATCACTCGTTGTTATGATTTGATTTGTATCATGCAACTGATTTCTATCATATTTTAATTGATTGGAAATGAAAATAAACTGAATTGAAATAGAAACTCTGGTTTATGTTTGCGTGTGTGGGGGGTACATATGTGTGCGTGTTTGTGTGTTTGTTTATATGTCCTTAATTCCAGCACTCAGTGATCACATTTATCTGCTGATTGCGTTTGATTTGGCTGTAGTGCTTGGTTTATTGTGTGTGTGTGTGTGTGTGTGTGTGTGTGTGTTTATGTGTGAATATGTATATTTGTGTATGTTTGTGTGTGTGTATGTTTGTATGTTCTTAATTCCAGCACTCAGTGATCACATTTATCTGCTGATTGCGTTTGATTTGGCTGTAGTGCTTGTTTTATTGTGTGTGTGTGTGTGTGTTTATGTGTGAATATGTAAATTTATGTATGTTTGTGTGTGTGCGTGTGTGTGTATGTATGTTTGTATGTTCTTAATTCCAGCACTCAGTGATCACATTCATCTGCCTATTGCGTTTTATTAGGCTGCAGTGTGTGGTTCATTGTGTGTGTGTGTGTGTGTGTTTATGTGTGCATATGTAGGCCCTATATTTATGTATGTTTGTGTGTGTGTGTGTGTGTGTATGGTTGTATGTTCTTAATTCCAGCACTCAGTGATCACGTTCATCTGCCCATTGTGTTTTTTTATGCTGCAGTGCTTGCTCCGCCGGTTTCTGGAAAAAGACAAAATAGATAATATTAATAATTTCATGTAATAGTAATATTTGATGAAATAAGAAAAAAATATATATGTTTGTAAAGATCATACACTCTATACACGAACTAGTTAAAATGACTAGAAAGTAGTAAGCCGGGAGTCAACTATAATTCTATTCGAATGTGACTATATTTCTTTCGGGGTTTGACTAACTTTCAGTCATTTCTGACTGGAAATTAATTTTTAAAAAAGATTAATAAAAAAGTGATAATGAAAATAAAATAATAATAATGATAAGAACTAGTTCACCATTTGGCTCCCACGTGACTACTTGTTTAGTTATTTCAACTAGATCGTTTCAAGAGTGTAGCGAATCGAATTTTCCTATTGATCATATACGCTATTGCAATTTCTGCTTTTATTGTCATCATAAATCTAGTAATCATAGCAGAAATAGCTATAATCATAATTGCCACGACTGTTACATTCAGGAAATAGATTTTGATGTTGAATAAAATGTAGGAAAATATGATATTTACTTTAGTAAATGTCACATCTGTTACATGTCTAGACTATGTATGTTCAATTCAATTCATATTTATTTCATTCAAAATTAAAAACCAATTTCATGTACAAGGTAAAATATACAAATAAAATCGAATGAGGAGACAATTAGAAAGAACAGAGTCTTATGAGATTTTGCCACCAAATAATACATAAAATATGAACCAAGTAATACAATATAAGAAGTTTGTATACCGTATAAAGGTACAGATTAAAATATTTATATAAATACCAAGAAAAGACAAAGAAAAAACATGAAAAGACAAAGAAAAAACATGAAAAATTAAAGAAGCCTAACAAACCCTAAACTAACACAACATTAAACATGAAAAGATGAAAAAAAGCCCGAAGAGTTTACACATATTTTTGTAAGGGTTATTTCTTTAAATTCTTTTAAAAAACATTAAGTGATAGACTTGATTTTAATTCTGTGGAAAGAAAATTCCAAACCTTTAGTCCATTATAAAAAAAAATGAATTGATACCAGCATTTGTCCTGTAAAAAGGTAAATAGAAATTTAGAGGATTTCATATTTCATAAAAAAAAACATTTCAGAAATCAAGTTAAAATTTTGAGTGAGAGGTAAAGGTGTAGCATTCTTAGATATCAAATTCACTAAAATAGCTGTATGAAAAACATTTAAATCATATGTATTAACAAATTTAATTCAATAAATATAGGTGATGAATGGGCAAGAAAATTGGCATGAAAGACAATACGAATCGCTTTCTCTTGTAAACGAAATAATCTCAACATTGAATAATTGGTCGATGAAGCCTAAGAAACATTACATTAGTTCAAGTATGGGGTTATAATTGCATCATATATCATTAAAAGTATATTACGAGGAAAAACACCTATACAATACACCTATACACTTAGAGACTTTGGTACATATACCTCATTTAAATGCTCATGCCAAATGAATGTAATTTGGAATCAATCGTAACACCAAGGAATTTGAGGTGTGGTGCCACCTTTATTTCTTCATTATTCATTTTGATATTTATATCATCGAAATTCGTTTTCTTATTTGTAAATATTATACACTGTGTTTTCTTCACATTTAGAATCAATTTATTTGAACGAAGCCACTCACTAATTTTTTTCCATTCAATATTAAAATTTGAACAAAATGTGTCAATATCTTCATTTCCAAGGAAAACACTAGTGTCATCAGCATATAAAATAAATTGCGAATTTCTAGATGCATTACATATATCATTCATATAAATT
>BQKZ01006102.1:10015-39241 GCA_036244855.1 Temnopleurus reevesii | reverse complement strand
ATACAGAACTACAAAAATGATAAAATTTGTCCAGGGCAAAGCTTATTACTGCAAAGGCAGGACAATAAAACAATGTACATATAAAATCAATGATATAAATTTGAAATATTGTTTAATTAAACTATAATTCATGTTTCTCTGCTAATTGTTTATGCAAACGAAAATTTCAATATCCAAAAAGTCCAAGCAATTAAACATTTTATAGAGTGCTCTATCATCCACTTCTACTGAAAAGTCAATTTAGCTGTCAAATGTGTATTGGATATTCTATATATTGTTTACCTATTGGAGTGTTTCTGGCATTTGAATTGCAGCTGCTCATTTAGTATCAAATGAATTCACACTGGGTGGACTGGAACTAATTAGATCAAATATTTCACAGGTCATACTTTCAATAGGTTTTATTTGATTTACTCAGAAGAATTTCAAGAGATGTAAAATACATACCGGTATTGCTTTGATAAGTAGTGAATGCCTTTAGCTAATCACTGTGACAATGTCTTGTTGATGAAAATATGTAAACTAAATATTTATAGGGCTGACCAATGAAATTTGTATAATGGTCATCTTCCTACACTAATAATTCATGGAGCTAATGTTTCAACTCTGCAGAATGCTCGATGTGCTTTTTGTGTTATCATTACCCTGGCTTTAGCTGTCGCCACCCAAGCACACAAGCATTCATGGAATAAATATTCCTTTGAGGTATCAATTCACCTCACCTGGGTTGAGTGCAGCACAAACCGCAACCCTCTGTATGAAAGGGGAGAGTTTGAACCACTGCACCACAATGCCTCCACCATACCTCCACACATGTTTCTTTCTGGTATCTGAATGGAGGGTTATCAGCAGGTTCTCATGCATTTCATTCGTCTTACAACAATTTTGTTGCACATCAGTCATTGTTCATCTGTTTTTAGAAATATCCGACTTCATTTTGAGGTCTCATTTGGCTTTTTGGATTAATGAAGTTTTATCTATTATTCCTTATATCCTCCCAAAGAGAAATATCAGTTTGGTTGTCCATAGAAAAGATCTGCTAGATATTTTGTCTGTTTTAGATGAGTGTTTTGTGTGATTTTAAGGTCTTAACACCTCCAATCAGCTGTCAATGCTATGATCATGAAGCAAGATCAGGGGTCTTCAAGATCGGGTACGGTCACGGGTGTATTACTACACCTCCCTTAATGCCCTTCTGGATTAAGATAGCAATAGAGTACGCCCATCTTGATCTAAATCCTCACTCCTGGGACCGGCTTGGAAGGATACATGGCTTCACACTTACCTAGTATAACCCGCAATTAATCACCGACTACCTGAACCTTAATCATTGTCAATAAGATTCATTTAGCATCGTCACTCAAGGAACCCTGTGTTGCGCACATTTTGACAAGTTTTGGGCTTGAGATTTGTAATCCTTGCCATGAACTGCTTTACAGAATTGTGAAATTGGAGAAAGTTTATTGACTGTGGAGCATTGTAGTTGTTATTTTCAAAAGTTTGTTGGTGCATTGTAGGAGATTCAGAAAAGCAGATTTGTTTATTTCATTTGATACTGCTAGAGATGATATGTGAGATGCCTTGCCTTAGCTTTGCCTGCCAGAGCAGCTGTAAGATTCATGAATGGTCTTCACTTGCATACTAAGGAAGACTAGCTAAGAAGTTCTGAACTTTGTTTGGTTATGAAATCATATTTCTTTGCCGATCTTTTGTATCAGGAATACTTTAATCTTTTCCAAATACGGAATATTTGGGCCATGATTGTTGGAACATCAGTGGGCATTTTTCATATTGACAATGATAAATATGATATAGTTATATGGAATGAAATTTAATAATTGTGAACTATACAATTGTTCACACTTGAGTGAATACTGTACCTCGTTCTACCCCTCATAATTGGAAAGCCCATTAATAGCATTCCTGTTGTTCTCTTAACTGTGCAATGAGCCTTTTGATGAGAGGGAAATGAGGACACATAAACAATGAAATTAGAACAATCCAACAATTGCTGGATGATGAGGTTAGTTTGTATGTAGGCTGTGAAGGGAGAGTTGTTCAATCCGGAAAGTGACTCGTCAAGCCAAGATTATCATCACACAGCTGCAAGCAGGGGTAGCATTCAACTTGGCAGAGATCACCATTCCTATTGTTTCTACGCTTTCACTAGCCACTCTGGACAAACTGTGTTTAGATTCTAGTCTTCTCCAATCTAGGATTTCATTGTTTATTTCTTGGTTTGGGATTATTAACTTGTACTGATGATGATTTTACATTAATGGCTGATTAGGATTTATTCATTTTACAGTAAGTAAACAAATGCTTTGATTGGTATATTAAGGTTATAAGTTTATCAGAACCTGCCGCTGATGAGCATAAAGGCTCTAAAGTTTGATGTTCAAGATCATGGTCTTTCCTCTCTTTACTCTCACTTAAATTAACCCTTTCAGGCAGACAGAACATGCTTTGTGTATTGGTTTAATAACTTTGGATGGAATGCTCTAATATATCAAATGCATGAGCAGGGAGAGAACAAAAAGCTACTTAACACTAAATCTGACCATTTTTATTCCATCACCATTTGTCACTGAGTGCAGAGAATTTTTTGAATGAAAATAATCACTAAAAAGGGTCATAAATCCTTAAATAGGCAATGCAGACATTATTTGAAAATCACTATTTTCCACATACAGTGGTAACTTTAACTTTTTAACACGCTTTTTGAGGGAGATTCAGTTTGGTAACATGACATTAAATTGGGACATTCTAAAAAGAGAATTTAATATTTTAGTGTTGCTAATTTAGGAAATATATAGTGATTGAATTTGTTGTATTAATAATCCCTGTCCTGAATAGCTTAAAGAAGTGTAATATTGAATAAATGCTTTTGCCTCTATCTCGTGATTGATCTTTTAAACAATATGAAGTTTGCCTGAACTGATAAGAAACATGACATGACAGCGATATTTACCAAACTTTCTGTTGAAATATTGAAATTTGGAGTTTAAATGAACATTGCTTTATTTATCCCAGCTTTTCAGAATGTTAAAAAGCTTTAGGATTTTAAAGTTATTAGTCAAAGGTTAAGAATTGCTTTACACATTGAAAATTGCATCACAAAATGCCAGCTTGCGAGAGGTTTTGCCTGCATGTAACCCGCTGCAATCTTTGCATGTTATCAATGCATACACACACAGCTTATGAAGCATCATTGTACCCCTCCTTTGCATTCATCTCTTCTCTTCTCTTTTCTTCAATATAGTGAATACAAATAGTGAGAGCAGTTTATTTTTTTCAATATAATTTTTTAAAAAATGAATATTATATTGTAAGAATACATGCTTTGTACTCTAACTTTTTAAAATGATTGAATTTCATCATTTCTTATGTGAAGGATAATATTGAGTTTGATGGATTGAATATTCATGATTGTATGATCAAATATGGGCATTGGCCTGAGGGAGGGAGCAGTGGAGGGAGGGGGTTATCAAATAAGACTATCATACTGCTTCACATAAATTGATTCATTACACTCTAGATTGCTCTCGCTCTGATTTGATTTATATGAGATCATGATTCATGCTTTTCCCTATTACTGCCTTCTTATTTTCACTTTAAACATTGCATTTCACATTGTATGCTATTTCATGCAAGTGAAAATGATACAAAAAGGCGTGTTAGGTTTCGAGCTTGTGATATTAGATATTTTTATATGTTGTAAGTTCAAATGTGCAGGTACCATTTTCACATGCAGCCCACTTCAAAGCTTTGAATCATCATTTTCAAAATCCTTAGGTTTTAAATCATAGTTAATCTATGTTTTACTAGTATTTTGATTTATGAATTTGTGTACTCGAAAGCTGGAGATTTGTATAATATTTTGCACATGGGAAGGTGAAAACATTTCATTTGCATGAATCTTTGTTCGCCTACGATTAATTTGTTTGTTAGCCTCTCTTGAGAAAATAACGACTTCTACTGTCAATGCAATTATTTTGTAAACTCAACATTGCAGTATCACATTTAAAATGCTGGCTGTCAAACATTCATGGTCCTATGATTTGTTGTGGTGTGAATTTTCAGTTGTAATCGCCTTATACAGGTTTTTTTTGTAAATACCACTCCATGTTTTAACTGTGCAATTATAAACTGTATTTTTGTGAAAAATTTGAAAAAGTGTTAATATGCAGTATACTTTGTGGAAGATATGTGTACACCACCCCTTATACCTCCGCCCATCGAAGATGGTGCTTGAGGCATTATGTTTCCGCATTGTCCGTACGTCTGTACGTCAGTCCAGGTACTACCGACGAATCCGACAGCCTACGAGTCCGACAGCCCACAAGTCCGACAGCTTACGAGGCCGACATTTTGAATAATTGGTGCACGAAATAGACATTACATAAAAACGGATTAGAGTCAGGCAACTCATTAATCCGACAAAATTATGAAAATGCACATGATTACGACCGAACATAAATTTTTCAAATGAGACCGACTCTAGGTAAAATTGGTCTATTAGTCCGACTGCACTATATTTACGTTAGTCGGTCTTGTAGGTCTGTTTGCGTTTTGTCGGGCTCAAAGCAAATAATTTGTCAGTGTCGATCTTGCGAGCGTGAAAGTAAAAATGTCTAGCTCGAACCTCATTTTGAAAATTGTCGATGTAGTAGGCTTATATTCATTTCTGTCGGACTCGTGGGCTGTCGGACTCGTGGGATGCCCCCGTTTCTGTCACGTCCAGAAACTTTCGCGGTTTTCATCGATGCCGACTTTTTTATGTGTGTTTGAATTCGCGGTCGGTAAAAATTGTTAATTCACAGTCGGCAAAAACTGGGTTTTTTCATGTGAATGAAATGAAAAGTGTCCGAATGCGTACACCTGAATGATTTTTTTGTTGTTTTAACACACTCCTAATTTACAGTACAATGACCGCACAGGAGTTGACCTACATACATTATGCGATAATGCTGTACTGTTTGTGTGTGTTGGCCATTAATACACGCAATGTGCGAAATCTTTGTGTGTACGTGATAGCATTGTAACAAGCGACAAGTTTCGGACATTTCCTTGCGTGGTTAATTTCGCGGTTCGACATCAAAACGCGAAAATAAAACCACCGCAAAAGAAACCACATTTACAGTACATGAGTATTATGGATCTTCACTGCAATGCGTCTATGCCAGCCAGGGAAGCCACATGTAGACCGTGTGATGATGATGATGCTCCTAAATTTGGATTGGTTTCTCAATGACTAAGCCTCGTGTAAAACCTGCATCCTGTCGTCCTATACCCAGACAAACATGGCTGTCTTCTCATACACACGGTCTTAGCTTATGAGTGGCTTTACTGGTCATCATTTTGCTTGTTGAATAATTGAGAGTGATCATAATAGCTGCAAAAGCATGTTTCATTAGCTCTCAAAGTGAATCTTTACTAGCTTGGTAAAACACCACCCAAGTCAAGAGGGTTTATACAGTTAAACATGGTTGTGCTTGGCAAAGAAGTGGATCCTTGTTAGGAAAAAAAAAATGATTCCACACTTTGGTTTTTCTCTTCCAAATCCCTAAAAATGCGAGATAACTAGACTTCCCAGTTTTAAAGTAACGTTCATCTACAAGCAATTCCCTTTCTATGAAAGAAATTGAAAATAAGTTGATGGATTTATTATTTTTCGAAAGAATTAGATAAGGTTGTAACACTAAAAGATTAGAAAATGTGATAATTGTCAGGAAACTTGAAAGACAGGATAGAAGTATCAGAATGAATGGCCACCCAAAATAAAAGATTCAATCTTTTTTCTTCCTCCCTCTCCTAATATATTATTCTTCTATTAATCTGTTTGACATGTGAGCTTAACGTATCAAAAGATGATTTGATAAAACTCCCTGTCCTTGTTCACACAGCTATTATAATCTGACCTCCAGAGTAGCAACAATCATTGCTGTCACTTTCATTCTTTCAAAGATATTTATCTATCTATTAATGAACAATAACCCTCAGCATGCAGGACAATGCATGGTTTACACACATGAATATATTAAGTTGAAAATAAACCATTAATGCTCAAAATTGAAATCTTGTTAACTATGCTAGTGCCAAGAATGATAAGAGCAGCAATGAAAATATTAGATCAACACTAGAGACCCCATGCAATGTAGTTGATAATAATTAATGATTATTTGAGAATAGTTTTATTTGACGGACAATGATTGTGGGATTTAATAATGCAGACAGGTATTGGGGGAGGCAGTGATCAACACTTTCACCCAAATTCATCTTTTGGTCTCTCCTCCAAGTTTGTTGGAAAGGGAGCTGGTAGATGTGACTATCATTTCACAATTTCTCTTGGCTTCTATTCCATTGATAGAAGTTAAGTTGTAAGTCATGTAGAGTTCACAGTCTGTAAATGTCACATTCAATGATTCAATCATGTGACATTGATTTCCGTATTCTCACCACATTTCTTTCCTCTTTGTTTCCATGACAACAGCTTGATAACCATGGTAACCACGTTGTAGCTAGTGAGGAGTCTGCAATCAACATTCCAGCTGTGGCGGCGGCTCACGTGATAAAGCGGTACGCCGCTCAAGCCCCTGATGAGATCTCACTGGAGGCAAGTATCGCTTTGAGTATTTTATTTACGCCAAACTTGAGACAAATAAAAGACAGTCTTTCATACACGGAGGAGATGTCCTTCCTCCCAGCACCAACCAACCTCTAGCTGTTTTTCATTACAAAACTCCTAGGCCCCTGTTACACCGAAAAAGTGCCTACCCCAAAGCGGCCCAGGTCCGGAGCGGGGCAGGTTCCGACCTTGAGGGGATTAGCGACGGGCGAGTATGGTCCATAAAAGAGCCTGTTTAGACCGCCCTTCATCTCAACCAAAAAAAACTTCACTTGAGTCCATTGCCTCTTAGGAATGTTGTAAATGAAGAAACAGTATTGCACACTAGTCTTGTGTCACAGGCCATTGGTTACACATTATGCAGTGCATATCAATACGTGTCTGATTCATAGTCTTCAATTAGAAACTGGGAAACTGAAAGCGATGTCTAAATTATGATTATGAGTAGCTTTGGCAGTAGATTACGAAATTCCCTGTGCCGAGAAGTAAAAATTAAAAAATGAGAGTCTGTGAATTCAGACTAGTTACGGACCTGGACCGGTTTGGGTCCTGTTTCTGTTTACACCGCGATTTTTCCGACCCTGAACCGCCCCGAGACCATATCGGGATGTGGTCTCGGATCGGTTTGCTTGAGCGACCCTGGGCCGGGTTGAGGTCGGTGTTTACACCAAAAAATTAACGACCCGAAACCTACCCCAAAGCGACCCGAAACCGACCCAGGGTCGCTATTTTTTTTCGGTGTAACAGGGGCCCTAGAATTGGGGTTTTATTGTCGTCTGTTTCTTTGTTTAGCAGTTCTTCATTACAAAACTCCTAGAATTGGGTTTTTATTGTCGTCTGTTTCTTTTAGCAGAACTTTTGTTCTGATGGTCTACTGAATCCCACCCCCTCCCCTCCCCCCCTCTCTTTCTCTCTTTCTCTCTTTCTGATCAAGTGAATAAGTCAGCCACATGAATGATTGTATAACAACACTCCACCTACATTATAAATCCTTGCTGAAAACCACTCATAGTTGTTTCTAGTTTTCTTTTGTCAGTCATGCTTTGAAAAGTGAAGGAATATTTAGCTTTTAACAACATACTTATTGTTTAATTTCTTATTTAGCTATTTGTTAATTTTTGTTTATTCCGTTCATTCCATTTATTTCCAATTTTTGACCATTGCACCATATTTTCCTGCAGAATTGCAGAATGTTATATTTCCTGGACATTAACCAATTTCTTGCAAATATGGGAACAATGAAAATGTAAAGCCTGCCACATACTTTGTTCCGCCACAATACAACTTGGCAAATGTTTTGTTTTACAATTTGATATGGGCATTGTATACTTGATTACAGTTTTGAACTCTGATATGAGTACTAAACATGTAATTTTGATACCAAATCAAATTTAGATCGTAGGCAATCGTCGGAATGCTACGACTTCCGTATGACTCAAGCTGATTTCAGCATTCTTATTTCAAATTGATTCCCAATTTTGATATCTGTATGACTGTGCACAACAGATCTATCATGTGTTTAAATGCGCCTTTCAAAATGAAAAAAAAAATCTTCCTAAATCAAATCGCCGGCTGAACTTAGACTGTGCAATGGGCTTATGATACATTGAAAATTGTACCTTGGAATTTCACTCATTCAACTCTCATCATTGTTCTTTTGTTCTTGACATCATTCGCACTCTTTAACATCAGTTTGCTTGATATTCACAAAAATTTTGATTTCATTAATAAAATTATATTCTTGTATTAATGAATTTGCCAAAGAAATCTTCACAGACAAAGGAATTACAAATAGACATAATTTCTAATAAATATTTCTTGTAGAAGGTGTAGGAGAATCAACCTTGCCTAGTTGCCATAGTAACAATGTATCATGGCTCCAGTGAATGTATCAAATGTTGAACACTCCTACATGAATGTGAGTCATGATGTGATCAAGCGATTCAGCATTGGCTATATTAACTCCTTGATGCTATGTAGTGGTGTCTACTTGGCTTGTTCCTACATTTACTTCATTGGATTCCATGGCTATGGACTCGTGCCACATTCGTCTTGAATATTTCCTCTCGAATCAAATTATGTGGGAATTTTGCTGTGCAAGGTTTGGCACTGCTTTAGTCAAGTGTAAGCAAGGTAGGAAAAAAAAGATAGAGAGATATCTGATACAGTTTCTTTTAATTAATTGATTTGGATTTTTATCTAAGCAAATACTGTGAGTGCTTTGAAAAGTTTTGTTTCCTTTTTATTCATTGTAATTTGTCAGTTTATTGTCTCCTGTTAATCCAGTATATTTGTCCTATTCCCCCTCCCTATCTTGCTATTCCACTTTCATCATTCTATTTATCTTTTGTTCCTTCTCTCTCTGTATCTCTCTTTCTGTATATTTTTTAATTCATTCTCTCATTCCCATTACATACATATCACAGCATGTTATCATTATTGATGTCAGTTTTTCCTTAGAGGGTATTTTCTGTGGCCATTCCTCTCTTTTCTCCCCTCCCAAGTGTTAAGGCTTTTCTCTCCTCCTTTCTCATACCCTCTTTCTTCTTTTTCCTCTCTTCCCTCTCTCTCTCTCTCTCTTTCATTTACAACATATGAAACATCTATTTTCAGGTTTTTTTTTTTCATTTGTGTAGATTCAGAAGTTGTTTTCAAACAGTAAAATTGTTTTCGCATCCTCTACTCTCCCCCCCCCCTCTCTCTCTCTCTCTCTCTCTTTCTCTCGATATCTGCTCTCTATCTTATCTTTCTTTCTCTCGCTGCCCCTCTGCCCTACCCTATCCTACCTTGTCTTCTGATTTATTTTAGACCATATCTTGTTCTTTGATATTCGGAAATTGTACGAAAAGGATAAACCAATATTTGTGGTTTCACTATGTTTGCATAGTAATTACACTATGAGGTATGCTTGGTCTATGTTTACACACACTGCACAAGAGTATTCATATGCCATTGTGAGTAATACACCGGGTCATGAATACTAGATTGTAATTTATGTGAATCATATTGTTTTGGTTTCGTCACAGGGAAACACCTTAGTATTTCTAGACAAAAATGATAATTACTCATGATGAGTGTGTGCACCAACCCTCCTGTAGAACAGACTGTATCTGTACCGGTAGGTCTGGTATTTAGTGAAATGCTCCTGCAAGATTTGAACCATTTGTCACATTGATTGCACTGATGCTACATGAATGACTGAAAATTTGCATCACTAGATATCTGATATTTGATAATGATGGTAAGCCAAAGTTGTGCTGCATTGGACATTGATTTTCACCGGATCATCTTCACAATGCTTAGTTTTTCACAGGACTTCAGGAGTTGAAGGGCATGCTATTGAAGCCCCAGTGGATGATTGTTTATGAATTTATTATTTGTTCCAGTTGGATACATGCGCTCTATAGTCAGAATGTATCATTATTAGTATTATTATTATTGTTTGTATGCCTGGCCTACCAGGGATGATTCTAAAGGATTCATTTGGAGATCTGATTTAGAATCACGTCTGGTAGACATACAAACAACAATAATTAGAATCATAATACATGCAACTTATAGCACACAATGGGTGACTTCAAGTACGGTGTTGAACGTTGGTGTTGGTGTTGCAGCAAAAACCAACACCAGCTTCAACACCATACTTGAAGTCTGCCGGTGTTTGGGGTAGACCTCGCAAGATTCTGACGTATTTCTGGTCATTTCTGTATCACTTCTGTAAACTGACAACGGTGTTGGAGCTCGGTTTACGGACCGTTTTGCTCTCTCAACACCAACACCAACACCGAACACCGTACATGTACTTGAAGTCACCCATTCCTCTCTGCAGAGTACTTAAGATGCTATTCATCAGGTAGGAGACATGATCTTTATATTGATTGACATGATATCTCTGATTCACTTCACCTGGGTTGAGTGAGACACAATGTAGATACATTTCTTGCTAAAGAACCATGATCCTCTGTTTGAAATGATTTGATAAGTTTGAATAATTAAGCATGTTTTCATCTTGATTGCTCCATCAGGTAGGAGACATGGTCTCTGTGATTCACTTCACCTGGATCGAGTGTGACACAATGTGGATACCTTTCTTGTTGAAGGACCATGATCCTCTAGTTAAATTCAAATAATTAAACATGTTTTCATCTTCATTGCTTCATCAGGTAGGAGACATGATCTCCGTGATTGACATGCCTCCGCCTGAGGATACTTCTTGGTGGAGAGGAAAGAACAAGTTTGATGTTGGTTTCTTTCCTCGTCAATGTGTTGAGATCATCAGTGAGAAGCTACCTCAAGCCGTCGCTCAGAGGGTCCCTAAAGGACCAAAGCCAGGTAGGTCAAATGTCTCATAATACACATCATCATGCTGACATCATAATGACAACAGTGCTCCACATATGTTCATTAAGGATGATGTGCACCTTTTCCAGGTCTCCCTTTATTTTCTGTTCACAGTGCTTCAGATATTTTCATTACGGATGATATGCAAATTGCACCTTTTCTAGGACTCCTTACATTTTCTGTACACTATGAAGCACCGACTTCAACACGTCACGATGCACAATTTTTAAACATAATTTGCCTGTAAAATTCTTTTCACCTTCAATCATATTCATACAAAAATCAGTAGATTGTAGAATGTATAAAGTACACTTGCTTCATGTCATTTCCAAATGAATTTGTTCACTACATTCTGTTCACATTTACACTTCTCAAATACCATAAAAGTCGATTGAACATGATTACTTCACAGTATATGTTTACCTCAGTGTAATTTGTACCCAAGTACTGGAGTACCATTGAGCACTAAATGAACAAGCTTAAATTCTCATTGCAAAACTCTCTGAATCTACAGTTTTTTGCCACACAATCTTGGAAAGTTGATGTCAGCTTTACAGCATCACAGCTTTACTGGCTAGAGTTTGGAGTTCATTCCTTCATTTTAAGTAGAAGAGACCCTTCTTTCAGCTTTGAAGTCATTTATTTGGGACAGATATTAGCTGAAATTAGTCATTGGTTTACTCATTAGGTCAATCTATATTTATTTGCATAATAATATTGTAAATTCAAATAGGTTGGCCATGATGTTTATAATTAAAATGAGCACCCGAAATGGATGTTCCAAATACAAATTGCGTGATATCGACATTTCCAAATGATATGGCTCGATATCGGCTACTGTATATTTGTGAAAGGTAGAATTGAATATATGCAAAATATTCATGGTCGGTGACCATCGGAGTCATTATACTTGAGTACTTCTTCACTTTGTTCTTCATATAATTTACTGCTAATAGCATAACCTGCATGAAAATTCACCATCATTTTGTTCTTTTTTGTTCAAAATAGAAATCACAAAATAAAGCTCACTGAATGAATAATCAAAACTTAATTTTATATTGTAACAATGTACCAAAGTTCATACAGATTTCTGCAATGTAAAATAGGTTTCCACACATTTTAACTTAATACAATGTAACTCCAAATGGAATTGTCAGTTTTCCCATGGCTCCCCATATTTCCACATTCCCTACCCCCATTTTGGTTTCACCATTCCTCACAATGTGATGATAAAATCCATGAATGTCTGTAATTTATATCAGATAATTGTTTGATTCATTGATACTATGAACCAGAAGTTTAGTTTCATTAATCTACTCTCCAATGATCAATGTACATTGTAGTTATTGCTTTTATTAACAATGAATTCCTCCCTTGCTTTGGTTATTAGATACACATGTATTAATATGTTTTACCTCCCCTTTGGTTAGACACTTATTTTAACCCAGCTGCATAAGTTTGATTGATGTAATGTCTGAAAATGAAAATTCTTCAAAATAGTTATGAGATAGGCTTATATTTCTTTGAAATAATACATATTGAAAGGAATTGTTGTCATTGAATTCAAATAAATGTTTATATTGACTTGTTAATTTCATATTATGCACCAAAGATTTGTTTTCATGAAGTAGTGATTTGAAGTTTGATTTTCATCCAAGGAATGGCTGGAATGATTGCCCCATCAATTTAACTTGACAAAACTTTTATTGTGATAGATTTCACATTGACAGTCTATTCAGAGTTACATCAATGTCATGCAGTTGGGTTACACATCAAGCTTTATGTTCACTTATTTAGAATTAACCAATATTTCTTTCTGTTCTCTCTCCCCTTAATTGACCTTGAAACTGTTCTATAAATAGAAGTTATGTCATTGGAAGCATCTGGTACTTGGTCCCCAAGTGTAGGAGGCAACACACAAACCACCAGTAATGAATAACTGCTTTTCACCTTTTATAGCTTGAGTATTGTAGCTTTCATTGCATTTACATCATCTGACTTGCTATCCATCGCCTGCTTTATTAATCATTCTCTCTTTTGTTCATATAGCTTTCTTTAGATCGAAATATATACAGTGTGAGAGTGTATGAAATGTAATTGTGATATAGCAGAATGAGATGGTGATACATTATATTTCATCTTTTAATGTCAATTGCTTGGGTTTATTGTTTTGCCTTTTTGTTTAAGTCATAATAAATGCGTCAAATTTCAGGTGAAACCAATTCACTATAGTAATAATGAGCCCATTATTTCAAAATGTGAAATTCAATTTTGAATTGTGGGTTAAACAACGCGGTTTATTTGCGTGATTAATAAATCGATTGGGACACAATTTCAATCAAAACTCTGGGGAAAAAATAATAATTGGAGATCTTTTGTCATGTTTTATTTGAAAGGGAAACATAATCTGTACCTTGGTCTAAGTAGATGAAGCCATATTGAATGTCGTGTAAATGCATGTTGAGAAGCATGTTAGTAGCTATTTTGTTTTGTTTTTTTGCTTTTTACCAGAATGTGCTTTAACTTTGGATGCTTTATACTAATTTTAACATTTTGCCATTGTTATATGCCTAATACTAGAAGCTTTATAAATTGTAGCAGTCATTTGCTTGGCGAAAATATCATTTACTATTGACTAGTCATAATACTTATTGCATAATCCCAGTCTATTTATAATAATAATAATGGTGGCTACTTGTATAGCGCACAGGTCCACCTTATCGGTGCTCATGGCGCTGAAATGATGAAATCTTCAACACTAAGTCAGCTTGGTGATCCCACTTCTAGTTCTCGCTGCCTCAGTATTTCCAACAATTTTTAAGGGGGACTGATATTTCCTATGGAATTCTTTTCATTTATTAGGGGTAAGATTATGGATTTTTTAAGATGTAGTTTTCATATGAAATCAACAACAGTTCTCCTCCTTTACCATATATTTTCCTGCAATTCAATGTGACAGGTTCATGTACATGTACATGTATGTTCTTCATTAGTGGACAAGAAACAAACAAAAAACGATTTTTAAAAAGATACCGGTCAAAAGTAAATGTGTATGAATTACGAAACATTCCACTTACACCTTCTAGTTGAGATAGATGAGGAACATTATTTGACATCCCTCTCTCAACAATGTTTATATGTAAAATTTCCTTTGCATTTATCAATTAGTTTATAGTGAATGTGATTTCCCTTATCATTCCAATTGATACTTAATAATGTTCTTTTCATTTGCTTTTTCTCGCTGCCTCATTACAATAACAATTAATCATCAATTGATGATGATATTGTACTCCGACTATCCCTTTTCTATTGCCTTTCCTTTTCATCTAGATGCATTATAAAGTGTGACTTGTGTGAAATCTTGTGGCATAATGGTATAAATGTGAATATATTCTCCATTTCAAGAATGTTTTCTTTTTCATTCTTTGAAAGTAAGAATGATTAATGATAAGCAATGTTTCTTAGATTAGATTCATGTCTTAGCTCTTATATATTTTCTGTATCGTGTCTATTTTTAACCAACTTTCATTCTCAATTTATTTGAATTAGATAAATTTCCTTTCGGCACTTTTAGAGTTGTTGATAGTCATCATTTAGGATTCTGTGTTTTCCCCTTAATTTATTGAATAATCGAAAACGATAGTCAAAGTATTTGCAGATCTCTGTATTTTCATGGCTTGATTTGCATCATTTTCTGAGCATGCTCTGAAAATGATGTAAATCAAGCCTTGAAAATACAGAGCTGCCAATTGTATTACTCTTAGAACTCAACCATGGCATCATTTTACTCTTACATTTTTTTATCGGGAGCATTTTATTTTTATATCTGTTTCATTATATTTTGGCAATTTTTGAGCGATATATTGCAAACTCACTGAATTGTTTTTTATCTTGGGATTTAGCGGTTATTTCTAGCACACTGCATTCTTATATTACAAGTAACATGCAAAATATCTTATATTATTATTATGCGTAACAGATAATGTACTTATTTTTGGCACGTTACTATCATACATTCGTAATGCAGAGCTTTGATGATTTCCTGCAAAATTATTTTTTTTTATAATGTACTATTCAACAATTCCTTGATTTAGATTGAAGTGGAACTTTCGATTAAAACAAATCTAGTTTTCGATAGTATATTAAGAAAAAACAAAAAACTTTTGGATGCACGCAAAACTACGTGAATTAAACTCCTTTGATACCACGTCTCCCCTAGAGTACAATCTATACTATGCCGAAGGAATATCAGATCCTCATACTGTGTCCTAATAAGGAATACCCTAATCGATGCCCACACAAGATATATATCTAGACATAGTTTTTTTAATATAATTGTACATGTCATGACTATCTCATAATGATGGAAAATAGTATTCACTATCTATTTTTCTATATTTTTCTTTCTTGTTTCTGTCTGTGTAGTAGGGTTATCTGATAGGGTGCAGGATTTAACTCTTCCACATACTTTTCTAATGTTTTGATACTCTGTTTGATTTTGTTTAGTGTTGAGGAAGCATGGTAAGCTGATAACATTCCTACGATCGTTCATCTTGGAGAGACCTACGAGGAGAAGATTAAAACAGAGTGGGATCTTGAAGGAAAGAGTGTTTGGTTGTGATCTAGGAGAACATCTACTCAATACAGGCACTGATGGTGAGTTTCTATTTATCACATTCTTAATGGATTCCAGGCAGTAATTTTCCTGGTATCGCTTCGCACTTTGCCATGCATTTTAGCAAGATTGCTATACAAAATATGTTTTGTTTAGCAACTTTTTCTCATAGAACTGTACAGTAAAGCATTGAAAATATTTCCTCAGACTGTCAGTGTTTTAAACTGCTAATCAAATGTGAGAAGTACAATTATTCCATGGGGTTCTTACCCCATGCATCCCATCTTCTTCCCCTCCTAAGTACCCTACGTAGGAGGGAGGGGTTGCAAGAAAGTTGCATGAGATATGCTCTGGCCAATCAAAACTAGTTGGGCCTTTCATAATATGCCTTTCAGTTTGTAATAGTTTTGTAGTTTACATGCAATCGATTGCAACTTTCTAGCAACACTTCCGACATCTCACTCCTCTCTCATTCTCTCTTACCACACATCTTCTCTCATTCCTTTCTTATTAATTCTGCTCTTCCTTTACTCGTCTTGGTTTTTATACTTCTGTCTCCTTCCTCTCTCTCTCAGAGATGTTGCGTTGTCTTGCCACCTCTCTCACTCTCTCTTGTTCTCTTATTCATTGAATGACTTTCATTTATCTACTGAGCAAGTTTGCTTAGTCTAGGGGCAGTTTTTTTTTTGAAGCTATGATAGGCTTTAAGAAAGACTGTAGTATGTTATTTCAGTGCTGTACTATTCTCAACTATTCACCCCAAGTACTGATACCAGTCAGGACTTCTTTTACCTTAATGCTTCTACTCTTTCTCTATCTTTCTTGTGCCATGAATTATTTCAAGAAAGTTGTGATCAACAGCAACAATTGACTGGCACATGCAAATCAAAATCGTTATTACAACAAATATCTTCTTAAAACCACACATGAATCAATGACAGTACCGTTTTTATTCGATTGTGCAATTTAGAGAAACATTCTTCATAGAGCAATATGATATCTATCGTCTGTCTGGTGTTGCATCTAATTAACGATCTCTCCCTTCTCTCTCCCCCCTCAAACAGTACCATCTGTGGTTCAAGACTGCACCCATTTCATAGAGCAATATGGTATCTGTGATGGCATCTATCGTCTGTCTGGTGTTGCGTCCAACGTCCAGTACCTACGAGATCAGTTTGACAGTGAGACCACACCTAATCTAGATGAGTATAAGAAGGATATTCACTGTGTATCGTCCGTCTGTAAGCTCTACTTCAGAGAGCTCCCTAATCCGCTACTCACATACCAGCTATATCAGAAGTTTGAGGTGAGATTATATTTGTTCAGCTGTGTGTGTTGATTGTGTATTAGATATTAAAGAGAATAATTCAGAAAGGTTTGCGGATGCATAATGTGGTGTAGGGTTACCATTCAAGAAATAATTCTGAAAATGATTGAGCAGAAGCTCGCAAAAAGATTTTTTAAAAACACAACGTAACAAGTAGTGTTTATTTGATCTTTTTTTAGCTTTTGCTCTGTATTTTTCAGGACAATTTTTTTAAAAGACAACCTTGCATCACATGGTGCAAGGGCAAACCTTTTTGAATGATAACTACACCATGCAAGCTCTAGTTTTCTTCAGAAAGAATAACATTAGAAACTGTAGAAGAGGAGTAAGGTCAATATATCAACAGTCACACAACATTTGCTCCGGCAAAAATTGTTCTAGTCCTAAAATGATTTGCAAGATGTCAAATCAGAGTCAGGGTTGTGAAAGGGTTTATGCTAGCCTTACGATTGATATGTGGATTAGAGGTAGGGTTATGTTTGAGGTAAGGTTTAAATTTGGCTTACGGATATTTGTTGCCGAAGCAAACATCAAGGAACCATGTGGATATAAACACTTTGAAAGTAAAGGCCTTGATTGCTCAACAATCTTGTAAGTCAATGAACATTCTTGAAATAGTTAAAAAAAAAAATTGCATCCATCAAGTAGAATTGATTATGAAGTCATCTGTTGATCAGGAGTAGGAGAGTTATCAGAATTCATCTTATTATTCATTAATCCTTGTTTCCCTGTAGGAGGCTGCTATGTCAGGTGAAGAGAATCGTTTAATGAAGATGCATGACACGGTTCAGCAGCTCCCACCGCCTCACTACAGAACATTACAATTCCTGATACGTCATCTATCATACATGTCATCGTTTAACAGTGAGACCAGTATGAACATCAAGAATCTTGCCATCGTATGGGCTCCTAATCTACTCAGGTAAACAAATAGTTGTATGACCAAGTGATCAAGAATGAATGATTGATGATGATGATGATGATGATGATGATGATGATGATGATGATGATGATGATGATGATGATGATGATGATGATGAAGTGATCAAGAATGAATGATTGATGATGATGATGATGATGATGATGATGATGATGATGATGATGATGATGATGATGATGATGATACTGATGATACTGATGATGATACTGATAATGATGATGATGATGATGATGATGATGATGATGATGATACTGATGGTGATTTTGATGATAATGGTGGTGATGATGATGATGATGATGACAAAAAAAATTATAACAATACAGATGAAAAAGATACTGCTTGATTAATATTCTCATCATATGCAGAGAAGAAGACAATTCTCTCTAGTCCACTCCTATTTGATTTCAATGCAAACGGATTAGAGAATGATTTTTAGCTTTGTGTTTGGTATGAAACTTCAATGAGATTGATAGATGTGTTTGTGTTTTCTCTTAGGTCTAAAGACATTGAGACTGGTTCCTGTGCTGCATTCATGGAGATCAAAGTTCATGCGACGGTCGTAGAATATCTTGTCAAACATTGCGATCTCATCTTCAATGATAAACTATTCCCAGATTTACCAGGTAAAACTTTTTTTTATCAAAGTTTTCATTCAAACTCTAATTGATGAGACAATAATAATAATAATAATGATAGTTCCATTTATATATCAAAATCCCTATATGAATTTTCTCTACTGTGCTTGATACTGGGTACCGTATTATTACCCCGGCTATAACTGCCGAGCAAGCCACTCAGGCACTCAAGCATTCCAAGGAATGAATTTCTGACTGCTAACAATTTTCACCTTGGTTGAGTGGAGCAAAGTGTAGATAAATTTCTTGCTGAAGGAAATTAACGCCATGGGTAAGATTCGAACCTATGACCCTCTGGTAGAAAGGCAAGAGTCAGAACTACTACACCAAAGTTGTGACTTTGTCAATACTTGATGGCTTTCACTTGTTAAAGTAATTATTTTATTCATGTGTAATTTCCATTACACATGAAACTTTCTGAGCAGTCACATGCATCGTGTGTACATCAGTTGAAAGATATGCCTCCATGCTATGAAAACAACAGCATTTATAAACTCTAACAAAGATTACTCAAAACAGGATATTGAATGGAAAGTGCACTGTACAATTAATTGCATCTGATTCAGCATGTTGTGGAGGATTGTATGATAGAGAAATAAAAAACATGGGATACTTAGAAAGTGGTAAATCTAATATTGAAACCCATGAAACCTTCAGTTTCAATGTGAGACAATACATGTATGTTACTTGTAGTGTTACTTCCTTATAAAATAAATCTGCATGTTCTATTGAAAACAAATCAATTCATGCAAGCTGTCAAAGAATAATGGACTTATCATTGTTCCTTTTGAATGTATTTGAAAACAAATCTTTCATGCAAACGTTTGCTTTATAATGTTGTTATGCGATTGCTACTTTGTAGGTATTTGAAAACAAATCTTTCATGCAAACGTTTGCTTTATAATGTTTTTGTTGTCATTGTTCCTTTGTAGGTATATGTCAGGATATCATGCAGCGTCCTAAATCCTTGGTGCTCTCGACACCCACCAAGCTGCTCTCATTAGAAGAGGCTCGAGCTCGTTCATGTTCACAGGGTAATGACTGTGGTGAGAAGGATGATAAACCAAAGTTCATTGAGGTCGGAGGTGGACCAGCTGCTCTGCCCAAGCAGTATCATACTGTCATTGATCTACCGCCAGAGAGGTAGGGAAAGTCCCTTTCTCTATTTGGGGAAAGTCCCTTTCTCTATTTGGGGAAAGTCCCTTTCTCTATTTGGGGATAGTCCCTTTCCTCGTTATGTGAAAGTCATCTTCTTCATTGTGGGGAAAGTTCTGTTCTTGGTTATGGGAAAGTCCTTTTGTTACTTGGGGGAGAATAGGGAAATATTATTTTGTGCATAGAGGAAAGCCTCATTCTTGCATAGGGGAATTAAGTCTCCTTCTTAATACTTTAACACCCAGGGGAATTGCTCTTTTGTGTGTAAATTCAAGAAGTACACACAATAGCCTGACCATGATTTCTATGGTTTGCAGTTCCTAAGCTGGTGGCTTGGACAATGTAGTTCCTACTTACAGAATTAATGCAACATAGAAATTATGGGAAAGAATAGTTGTTGCATCGGGGAAAGTCCCTTGTATTGGAATATAAAGCTTTCTCCCACAGTAGGGTCAGATCAATTCAAGGGGACATGAACACAAGCTTTGCTTTTACGGTTTTTGTCTCCTTTATTTTTTACTATGTTATCTTGTATTTTCCTATGTTTGTTATGTCTTACAAAACAGGAAATGTAAGTTCTATTCTATACTATTCTATTCTTTTCTTTAATCATCTCATTATACTAGCTGGCAAGGAAAAGCTGTACTGATGATTCATTTCTTTTAATCATAAAAGCATACAGCATGCAGCTTCATCCCAGGTGGCTTATTTTTTCTTTACTCTCTCTTTTCAGTCGTAAGCGATTCTCGTCTGCCTCTAAGGCTAAGAAGTCCCCTGGCTGGAAAGCGTTCTTCTCCCGGTCCACTGGTAAAGAAGTCAAACGGAAGATGTCACATGACCCAGCTACGTTACGTGTTCCATCCTCTAAACACTTTGGTTCTCGGATCCATCGAGCGAGTCTCCGTTCTGTGAAGAGTGCGGAGTCACTCTCATCAGCTGAGTCAGCCTCTGAGATACATGGACAGGACAAGTACAGTAATATACATGGTAAGAACTCGTTTCCTTCTAACTGTAATTCATTGATCAATCGATACATGGACAGGACAAGTACAGTAATATACATGGTAAGAACTCAATTCCTTCTAACTGTAATTCATTGATCAATCGATACATGGACAGGACAAGTACAGTAATATACATGGTAAGAACTCGTTTCCTTCTTACTGTAATTCATTGATCAATCGGCAAAGCCTTGTCCATTTTACAGTTTGTCTTGGTTTAATACTACATTCAAATTTGAAACAGCTACAAAACCATTTTGCTAACAATCACTTCACCAGTATGTCTGTGTAATTCTTGCTCTGTTTGATTTAGACAATGTCACATCAATTTCAAAATTGAATGTATAAACCAGCGTCATAATGATTATGATTTTACTTTTGCAAATTCCCTCAGAAGATGCATCAATCCATTTGCAATCTATGTACATTATTCATCAATTATTTATATTACTTATTCATTCTTTGTTTTATATGTTGTTTGTCTTGTGATATTATTTCTATCAACCCTGCCCCCATGTTAATTGAGTTGGATTGGTGCCCACTTCTCCTAACAGAGGACCTGGGTTTCTTATTTATGTTACTTCTTTATATGTTTGGAATTTGGAATTTATTATTTCGAACGTCATCGACATATACAGTCAATATTTTGTTCATATTACATATTATTTTGAAATAAAGATGATTTACATCATCATATTTTTGAAGATACATGTGTTTATTTGCCTTTATTGATCAATTAAGGTCACTGAGCCCATAGAGATACAAGGGCGTGATGTAAGATAGCTTTTATCTATCATTCTTTTGTAATTCCATACTAAAACTTTCCTATTGTTTCTTTGTGAATACAGATGCAGCAAGGTTCAAAGGTCACCTTCGTCGTAGCTCCGTGGCTTGTATGGAGAGTAACACACTTAGACGATCATCATCAGATTCCTTCTTTGAAGTCGACGCTGACATCGTTGCTGCAGCTAAGCGTGAGATGCTAGCTGCGAGAGGTGAGGCTGCGTACTCACCGGACGAGATCTTTATTGAAGAGGAGAGCGGAGCGACCTGTCGGCTTGGACGTCGGCGAGACAGCGGTGGCAGCAGTCCACTCTGGATTGACCAGAGCTTGAGCAGTATGGAGTCAGATCGGTCTCCATTCCAGTATCCTCAGTCTGCTTGCAAACTGGACAATAACTGGACGATCGGTGATGTTCACATGGCGTACGATGAGCATCAATACCGTGAGGAGAGTCCTCCACCATCGCCGACGGAAACGTCGTCACCGGAGCGCTATCAGTGTACGATTGCTGAGCCTGTGGCAGTACCTCAGCGTCACCCTCTCAAGACGTCCATTGCGATGCCGGTAGCTGCAGCATTCACCCCAGACTATCCTGATATGGAAGTCACTGAAAGCGGCTGCTCTGCTTCCTCTCCGGATCATAACGATTCCGTTCTAGGGAAAATATCCAGAGCCATGTCGATTAAGACAAAGAGTAAATTAAAGCGTGAGTCAAGCACTGAAGCGGACGATTATTCTAGTTTAGGGAGGAGTCCTGACACGGGTGTTGATGACGTGATTGATCGTCCTATCATGGTGACGGTTCGTACACAGACATCTCCTCATGATACGATTGATGATATGGATACAGGTGATGAGGTGAGGAAGTACGATGTGAATGTACAGACCAGTGGTAGTGATGCAGCAGTGTTTATGCGTACCCCTGCACAGAGACGATCTATGAACCTTGACCTCTTCAGTGGTCTAGATGAAGCTCTCCTTGGCACGACGGCACCCCGCCCTAAATCAATCCATGTCTCATCCCATCTCAATAGAGGCTCAGAAAGCTATGACGATGACTTCGCTACCATCACAACACGACTAAGTCTGGATAATGTGCTATCAGAATATGATCACATTCTGGCAAAGTATAACAACCGCCCTCTAACACCTGACTTTGATCGTACTGATGACATGTGTGGTATGTTCTCAGGTCAGCGTATAGCGAGTCCAAGACATGGCATTGCACCCATAGCTACACTGAACAGTAACTGTAACAACACACGACAGAGAAGATTACAGCATCGTTACAGCATGGGGGATGAAATGAGATCTGAACGCTTCAATAACCGTTATTCAACCGTCATGATGGACAATGTAGAAAGCAGGAAGCGATTGTCGGCTGGAGCCGTCCTTGATCATCATGCTACTGGACAGGAGAATGAAGATGATGTCGTGGTTGTCAGGTTACGACGACCAAGACCAACATCATCAATGCAGAAGAAACTCTTTGCTTCTCCTGAAAGATTCTCCATGACATCACCTGAATTCCAAGCCTCAATGGCCGACCGTCAGAACGGCAATACACCGCCAGAATCATCCAATGACCTAAGAACTTTACATGCCAATGAAGACCACCCTGTTCCCTCATCCGTTGACGCTGTCTATCATGTGCGCTTACCATCAAACAGTCAAAGAAGATCCATATCAAAAAGCTTCTCTTTAGATTTCCAGTCTTCCATTCCAGATGGTAGTGCACAGACAGCGGCTGGTGATACGTCAGGCAACACTCTTGATGGATCAGAAGGAGCAGGCCATGAAGATCTTATGCAAGATACGGATGACTCAATTCTCTTTCCTCTTGAAGAGTCTAGCCTACCATCCAGTATAGATCGCTATCCTATCATCATCAGTGATGAACTAGAGCTTTGATCTATGCAGACATCATGGTGCTTTATTTGATTATCTATAACATTTTTTGAAAGTGCCCTCTCTATGTGCCAGCAGACTGTTAGAAATGTCAATGTCTTTTATCTTTACTGGGTACAATCTTCTGTTTTACTTTGCCAAATTCAACTCGTTCCTGAGTTGAATATCTATTCTATTGCCTTCTTGGGGAAATCCCTTGGTTCATAAAGAGGAGTCCCCCTTCCCTAAAATGTACTTGCCTGACATGTATTTTGTTGCATGACGAGATAAAAACACTGTAATATTTAGAATTAAAGTAAATATTAATATCAACGATGTTGTTTGTACGTGTTGTGTTACAATGCCATTTACTGTAATATTCTTTCCATGTAGTAATTTGTTTCATAATCGAGATGATTATTTGTCTACTTAACAGCATTACTAAAAATGCTTATTCAAGAATGTTTTACTTTTTTGTAAAAATGTGTTTTCTACGGTGTTGTTAATATTGTCATTGGTGCATCTCAATGGATAATCCAATCTGTTTCTTGTTATGATGAGAAAAAAATGTAAATAGAAATTCATCAATATTTGTGCCATGCTTGATCTCTGAAAGATTTTATTGAAATAATTCCTGTTAGTTGCACACTATGCCTGCAAGCTTGATAGACATGCCACGCTAACCTTGCCTTATTAATGTATTGTTTGCTGAATGTAGGCTTGGGGCAATAGAAATGGTCATTTTGTGTAGACGATAAAAGCTGTGATAATCCATTACATTGCAATGACATTAAAGGGATTAGTATAGTGTTTACCATGGCATGTAGTTAAGTCTGGTACACTCTAATATTAAGACAATCACAAAGTCATCTATTCAAATTTAAGGAACTTAAAAATGAGATTGAAACAGAAGCATTCTTATAGTGGAGAGTAATGAGTGGCTGCAAGCCAGTAGTCTCATCCATGTTTACATGTGATTACATTTCGGATGAAGCACTCACAGAAACAATTTTCTTCCTGGAATCCTTTCAACAACAAAAATTAAAAGTAAAAAATTGGGTAAATAATATTTGGGTTCTTTTTCAGAAATTTCAGAACCTCCTATGTGTATGAAAAATCAAATTATTGATTTGAAAAGTTGATAATAAGAATAAATTCCCAATCCCAGTAAATATTTAATCATGACACCCTCATTTGCATTCCAAGATGAAAAGCTCACAGAAGGGGCTGGAATTATGGTAGATTGATCAATCAATAGCCAATGACAATCACTGTATCATCGGGCATCATGTGCAAAGGACCTTCTCTGCACCAATCAGATCAATTGTTTCAAATAAATAATGCATAATTCATGAGGTGTAGTGCTATGTTAGTTTGCTGCATACCTTGCCAAAGGAAAGCAATCGTCGCCATTAGTCACTTGCAATCTAACCCACCTATTCATATAACCTTATCAATATTCATTAAGTCAAGTCATATTTTTTTAGATTCCTATTTATTCATAACTTATAGGTGACTATTTATTGAAATAATTCATGTTGGTTGCCAATATTTGGTGTTTTTATTCTATGAATATCTCTAAAATTGTCAATGCTTTGATGATCAATGATAAACTTTGCTTAAAGTTATTTGCAGACAATTATGTAATCACATATGTGTACCAATATATGCCATAAATGTCAATTTTTGTATATGTACTAAACATTGCAGACCGACTGATTGCCTGATAGCAACAATGTAAGGTCAAGACCATGGCGTAAGAATGTACAGTCAAACCTGTCTATAGTGGCCACTGTCTATAGTGACCACCTGTCTATAGTGGCCACTGTCTATAGTGACCACCTGTCTATAGTGGCCACTGTCTATAGTGACCACCTGTCTATAGTGGCCACTGTCTATAGTGACCATCTGTCTATAGTGGCCACTCAAATTGAAACCAGGTGAAAATGCATGTTATAAAACCTGTCTATAGAGGCCATCTGTCTATAGTGACCACTTTTTCTGTTTCCTTTGGGGTGGCCTCTGTATGTCAGCTCAATACACTTAATGTTGCCATGAATGCAATTGCCTTTAATGTGCAATAGATATTAAAGCAGTAACTTAAGTATTAGCATACATGTAAATGTAAACTGTAATCAATGATAATAGTAAAATGTGTGAAAGTGATTTAACTTGCTGGAGCTACATGCCATAGTATGAGATTTTTTTATGGTTTTGTTTGTTTTTTTTGTGGGTGAAATGAGCTTTATTGTTGTGGCTAATCAATGTATGTAATATGCACTCTAATTGTAATAATATGATAATGCAGGGTAGAGAATCATCAATCACATTTTTGTGTTCAAGTTGAAAGTCTACTGATGGAGGCATGGTTGTGTAGTGATTCTCACTCTCACCTTTCAACCAGAGTGTCACAGTTTGAATTCTTCCCATGATGTTGATTTCCTTCAGCAAAATGTTCATTCACTTTGTACTGTATAGCAGAAGAATTTCAGTTGACTTATCCATGAACATTTTTGCGGCTTATTGAATTTGGGGATGCAATTTATAAAAAAAAATACAATCTCCTGATTTTTCAAGAAAGAGAAAGTGACTATTGCTACAAAAGAATGCTTTTGAATGCCGAAAACTTAAAATATATATTAAAATAAAGAATAACCTTAGGATCACAGAATATTCTGGAGATTGGTTCTAAATGTAAACATACACTGATTGAACAATAGAAGACATTATCATGTTACTTCAAAACGCAATGTGTGAAGTGCTGCACATGTAAATTTTGCTTAGTAATTTTTACGGATTTTCATGTGTCTAAGATTTGGAATCAGCAATTTGACCGCAAAAATTTCAATCCAGGTGAGATGGTTGGGTATTTGGTAGGATTTTCATCCTTGGTTACAAAAAGGTGCCAGAGTGATGACTGCCAAGGTATATTATCCAAAGGCTTTGAGCCCTGTACAAAAAAATCTGAGAATTTGCTAGATTATTACTTGATGTAACTGCTGAAGTACAATCTCTTGGGATAACAAAATATGTTTACATTGATTAGGAGTAATTTGAAGAGGTAAACAACACAGATTTGATATTATTTATTAAAAAATCCCATTGACTTATGCAATTGACTGTATTACTGAATTTGTATGTCCTACCCATGTGATAGAGTTGATCAATTATTAAATGATAACAGAAATGAGTCTTTAATTTCTGACAAAAATCTTGATGAGGCTGAAGCTCTCTCAGAAAATAATTTCATTAAAATCAGTCACATGCAAAATATGAATATTTTCCACTTTCAATATGTCCAATATTTGCAATATCTTCAATTGTCAAGAGAGCTATTTACCAATTGCAATGATTCACAGAATCAAGATATAACTTATAAACAAGGGAATGGGAGGTATAAGGGAAGGAGATCATCTTCATCAACAAGATGCAGATTTTTCTTTCTTTTCTTTTTATTGAGATTTCTCTGTTAGACGATCACGTTTCATGTTCATTTGTTTGATATTGTACATGGGACTGTATTTAGTTCAGGCTGAAGTGCTATCCTTCATCTTATTCAATGTGATCTTCATTGCTATTTTACTCTAATCTCACACATTCTTCCCATGGCAGTTTGTGGCCTAATAGTCCTTGTGCACCTGGGATGTTGTTTGCTTGATATATGTTCTTAACCATCTGTGTGTTTTTGTTTGTTGTTTTTTTGCTTAAAGGGGAACCAACCCCGGGAATTATCATGTTCTCATTGAATGAGGAAAAATCAGACAAACAAAGTTTGAGCAAAATCAGATAATTTTTTCAAAAGTTATGAAATTTGGAAGAGACAGAGATATCATGATCACTGTCGCTGATGAGGAAACGTCAACATAATCTGTGACGTCATGTAGGACAACTCCTAATTCACCTTCTAAATGGATTAATGTAAAATTTCAAGTTAGGGTTTAACATGGTTCTTCTCTAAATGCATGCATTAATGATAAAGGAATGCTATAATCAAGGGGAAAACCAACTTTCTGTTGACTTTCCCCCGAAAAGGGAAGAAAAACTGAAATTTTGTATATAGAGTGAATGAGTAGCTGTCAAACATGACGTCACGGATTCCGTCAATGTTGCCGATTGCACAGATCCACATCAGCGGCAGGGATCGTCACATCTCTGTGACTTCGCAATTTCGTAACTTTTTAACGGGTTGAACAATGTTCCCCATAATTTCAGTCTGTTCATTTGATTTTCCTTCATTCAATGAGAGAGCGATAATTGCAGGGGTTGGTACTCCTTTAATGTCAAGAATCCTTCTTCCTTTTCTTTTTATTGATTGGAATTTCGTCATTGGAATATTTATTACATGCTCTATTTCACAAAAGCATATTATAAGGCCTTTATACTGGCAACATACGTTGGTCATAGAAGAATTGCCATAGAGCTTTGCATAGCAGCCCAAAGGATTACAGAAATAGAATTTAGCAAGAATAGTTACACAATACACAATGATGTACATACCTATGTTTCAAGAATAAAAAATTGAAACATGAGAACAGCTCCATATTTTCATAAGTGATTTACGTACTGAAATGTTCACGTATGAATGAAACTTTAATGGTCTTTTCCTAATTTGTTTTATTGTATCCCCAATCTTTATCCCACAACCACACACACTCCCACACACCCCACAGCCACACACACTCCCACACACCCCACAGCCACACACACTCCCACACACCCCACAGCCACACACTCCCACACACACCCCACAAGGCACACACAAACATGTACACATCACCATCACCACTCCTAATGTTTAGCATGTAGACCTTGCGCACTTCTTTTTTTTCTTTTTTGCCAGAAATAGAGTTAGAATAAGTGTGGAAATTGTTTACTCTTAGAGGCTAAAATTAATTAGAATTGTCAAATATTTGAATTGATACCTCTGCTTTTATCTTGTAATACAGCTCATTATATAGTGTAATGCAATCTTCATTTTATGCACACTCTGGAAGTCTTGTTTCATGTGATTTGTGGAAAGTATTTTAGAAGAGAATATATAATATGTAAATGTGATATCTGTAAAGTGTTCACTTTCTGTGGACAATTGGTGTTATGTGCATGTAAATGCAAATATCATGGACATTGTAAATGTTATGCAAATTTATGCAAAATTTACCATGTTTTGATAATAATGAATGGTTGAATTGTATATGTGGCGCATCAAGAACATAATATGTCTGTATAATACACAAAGAAAAATTGCATATTTGTTTGATAGTCCAATTTTTTGACCGTCTGATCCTGTATGATGTTCCTATTTGTTGAAGCTGGAGTCACACTGTACTTTGTGGAAGTATAATTGTAGTTCACTTACTCATACATATCTGCATTTGTTGACATGCATTCTGAGCAGAAGGGACACAGGATATTTGACAAAGTAAACAACTTCATTTAAGCATCAACAATATTTTAATGAACACAGAAGAAAATGATTTTAATTTCTATTCTTTTTTTTGTGTCCATCTAGCTATTGTGTGTGCTTGATTAAAGTTGTTTACTTTGTCCAAATCCTTTTGCACTACTGCTCACAGTACAAATATGAGAAATTCCTTCCACTTGAGGGCGTCTATCAGCATTCCAGAGTTTTAACAAACCATGCAGACGTGTATGAATAGGAGTACACAAGGTTATCACACGTGTGTCTCTTGGCATATTTTGGTACCCACATCAAACCGCTCAACTCAGACAAGTGGGAACCATGCTTTTGAGTGTGTAAGAGGGAAGAAACAAAGAGAATGGTGAGATGTTACACCGCTCAACTTAGACAAGTGGGAACCATGCTTTTGAGTGTGTAAGAGGGAAGAAACAAAGAGAATGGTGAGATGTTACACCACTCAACTCAGACAAGTGGGAACCATGCTTTTGAGTGTG
>BQKZ01006101.1:18133-28171 GCA_036244855.1 Temnopleurus reevesii | reverse complement strand
TGCTGATAATGATGATAGTGGTGAAGATGATGATAATGATGATGATGATGATGATGATGATGATGATGATGATGATGATGATGGTGATGATGATGATGATGATGTTGAGGATGATGATGATGGTGGTGGTGATGTTAATGATGATGACGACGATTAGTGTTGATGGTGATGATGATGACGTATTGTGATAGTGTTGGTGGGGATAATGAGGACGAGGATGAGAATGATGATGTTCAGGATGATGATGATGATGATGATGATGATGATGATGATGATGATGATGATGATGATGATGATGAAAACGATGATAAAAATGTAATGGTAGTAATGGTGGTGATGATGAAGAGGAGGATGATCATGATCACGAGGATAATGAAGATGATTTTGATGATGCATAGTGAGGGAGTCGAAATTTGAGGATGATGATGTCAAGTATTGGCGATGAAGGTAATGGTGAGTAGATGAAATATAATTGAACTCGCCCTAAATGATAATCTTTCCAAAGGCAACAATTAAAATGATACATTGTACCATTGGCGTCGTGAGGAGAGAAAAAAAAAACATTGAGTTGATCTTATTGTCTGACCTTTCTTTTGACAAACCACAATTGGGGAACCGATGTGCTGTCGAGAGATGGCGCTATTCCAACGCTTCGTAATGGAAGCTTTCAACACTGATCGAGGGGTAGAGAACAATTTTAAATCACCACTTTGCTCTTTTTGTAATTTGGAAAACGGTATAATTTTTTACTCTGGCATTATTCCAAAATCTTGGAATGATTTGAAGAAAGCTCACATACCCTATTTACACTTATCCGGAGGTTAGCAGACATTATCCAATGAACAAAGGGCGTTTGTCAAGCTAAAAAACCTTCTGACTGTTTCAGGTCAATGTTTATTTCCTGTATACGACTAGGGAAAAAAACGTTCAATGTTTACCCGACTGTTCTCCGTACAAGCATGAATGAGGTGTGATACGGGTAGGGAAAATCTGTCCGGTGTTTACCCTACTGTACACCGCATAAGATATGATACTGCTAGACACTCCGGTGTTTATCCGACGGTTTATCATAAAAGCGTGAACGGGGTATCAGAATTAGCAAATGAAACAAAAGTTGGGACATCTGCAGATCTTTAGACAAGTGGTTATACTTCTTTATTCATTCTTCATTACCATGAACTTCTTTCAAACCATTGGAATGTTTCCTCTTCTAACAATTCGCAGCATCTTTTACACGTAACTTCACTACGATTAAAATACCTATACAAGTTCAAATATTCACAGCAAGGACAGAAAATATACCTCACTAAATTCCATTAGGATATGTCTCAGTTCTAGTAACTTGTCACTCATTATTTTGGGTGTGATATTAAAATGCGCAAGAAAAGTTTCATAACAGAATTTTTCAGTTTAGAGACGACAGTAAACGAGATTGGTGGTTTGTCAGGGGTAGGTCGGCCTCAGGGGGTGTTGCTCAAAAGTTGCAATTGATCGCAAAGCAACTGCAAATCAGTTGCAAAGTGTAGCACGCATTTCCATTCGCGCATGTATGTGCTTCTGAGCTAAAAAGATGCGCATGAGACAATGGTTTTGATTTGAATGTTCCGATCAATTGCAACTTACGATCAATTGCAACTTTTGAACAACGCCCCTTAATTAGACATTCACGAAATTTTATATGGATATTGTTATGTTTCGAACATTATATTTCAGATTGTATTATCAAATTATATTACCAAATTCAACATTTCAAAATTTGCTGATTGAAAATTCGAAATAATTCAAAGAAATGAAAGTTCTGTCAATAAAAGGGGAAAAACATTATTCAGGGGCCTGTTACATAAAAGATGCAATCAAACTTACGATAATTAATATTGATTGTAAGTCTATGGGAAAACATTTATCATAAAGATACAATTATTTTTTAATTAATTGTATCTGTTTTATGTTACAGGCCCCAGGTTTGACAGATCTGTCCGCAAGGTTTTAAACAGAGTGGAAAAAGCACGGATTCTGAGGGGTTGATAGAAGTTCTCCTCAAAATAAAAAATAAAAAGGCGCAAACCAGGGAATATGGGGAAAAGACGAATAGAAAAATGTGAGTCTGAGTCTTTACCATATGGCCTAATGTTGTCCAACCCAAAGGATCCACTGCTTTATTTCTTCGTGTTTTCTAGTTTTAAAGCTCTCATTGTCGCCGAGACAGATCTGTGTTCAGCGTCAGACAAGCGTTGAGGAGAAAGGCGAACCATCGGCGGTGCTATGTCAGGCAATTTCTTAATTGAATCTCCCTCGATTGAATGAGTGGTATCATATCCCTCATCGCTCGTCGAGAACCGTCGTGGTAGGTTTGAAAGCTCTCCGTGGTCATTCACCGAACCGTTGACGACTCGGCTGCCTTTAGTCCGCGAGCAAGTTCCGCTAACTTTTACAGCCGCTTGCTCGAGATTAGTTTGCTCATTTTGCAAGCTTGCTGTGCTAGGTCGCCCTGACATTGTTGCGGTAGTTCGAACAGACAACAGTCGCTCTTGTTTCTGTTGATTCGTCTTCCCTTTTATAGCTTTTGATGTCTTGCAGGATACTGTGACTGTGGGCTTTACGACGGGTTTACGTTTTACGGGATTCGCTGGTCGTCGTTGTTGCTGAATGACCGCGAATTCGCGTGGAACGGTGCCCGTATTACGCGTCGAACGGTACGTTTTCATGGCAACCTCTTTCCTGATATCGGTACCCTGTGTCAGAGTTGCTGTCTTTGCCGCTGTCTGCGACTGCGCACCGATTGAATTTGCAATTGTTCTGTCTGCAGCACCTCCCCGCAGCTTCGTGTCGGCCGTGTTAGTTTTCTTTCGTCGGAATGTCACAGCCTTTGGTTGGTCAAGCCGCCTGCCTTGACCGCCAAGATTCCTGCCTGTGATGAAAGGATTCTTCAAGTTTGACCGTCTCGTCAGCCGATCTGGTAACTTGTTGTTCTGCCGGAAGTGATTAGCAAAGGTCGTCACCGTAGGATCAGTTGATTGCTGGAAAGTTAGATTGACAGCCCTGCCGCTTGATAAGGAAACCCGTCCAGTTGCACCATCGCGTTTCGCTGCAGCTGCCACCAAATCTCTCCGGCTAGCTTGATAACTGTCGGTCCGGGATGCACCCTTTTCGTCCTTTTTCTTCACCTTTTGCTGAAAGCATGATGTGGTCACGCCAGAATGATAAAGTTTGTTTTCAGTCTGAGTTTTATGATCTCGTCCGCTGATACTGGTTCGGACAGTGCTCGTCGTCCTCTCTCGTCCTAGCATTATAAGCCACGGATTTCCACTGGCCGCACTCGCGTAACCCTCGTTCGCACAGCTTAGATTGTCCCGTCCCTGGCGCTGTGGTTCGACGATCGGAGTCCCCGTCCGCTGGCCATCTTTATAAGATGTCGACTTCGTGGGCGACGCTGATGATGCTATCCGCTCTGAGTGGACTTCGCCGAGGACCTCACGATAGATGGCACTCGTTTCTCTTGATTTCGTCGGCGACACTCCTAGGGAGACGTTAGTCGGCGATTTTGCAACTCTTTCTGCCTCCTCTTCGATCACCATCGCCATTTTGAAATGGAAACTTCCGTTCTTCTTGCCTGCGATCTGAATAGCGGTCTGTAAAGCAAGGAAAATGGAAGGAAAATGTACACCTTAAGGGAGGTGAAAAATAATGCAACATTTGGAAGAACCCTGTTTTTATCCTCTCTAGAGGCTCTCCAATGCTAAATAAGGAGTGGGGTGCTAAAGTGATTTATCAATCCAACTGGCTACAATATTGATAGTAAGGGGCTCAACTTCATATTCAAATGCGAAGGGTGCAAATTCTTTCATATACCTTTAAAGAATCTCTAAAGAAGTTATTTTGAATAAAAGTATCTTCTTAATTGGGGCTGATGATATTGAAGGTTTAAACGATGTGATTTTTTTTTTTATAAATTCGCTTGAAATTGAGACTATTTTGGTGCACGTACTTATCTGCGTCTTTTCCCGAGTGGCATATCAAATAATTTCTTAGGTTTGGAGGGAAACCCCCAAACCCAGTCCAGCTGTTTTATTCATTCAGTATGGTTATTGTCATGAGATTGGAATGCCAAAGTTGAGGTCATTTGTGCAACAGATCGAATTTTCTGAGAGAGTGAATCTATAAACATGATAAAGGAATCCCCTTTCAAATTCCATCCTGGATGCATTGATTAAAAAAAGATGGGAGGATTTGGACAAATTGAAAAACTACGCCTAGGAAAACACATGTAAAAGAAATTGTTTACAACACAGATAAAACGTATGTATGTACATTCAACCATTTTCTTTCAAAATATAGAATATTAATGCATCAATATTTACCCAAGTGTAAAGCAATTTATTACTGATGCGTAAAATCAAACTTCTTTGACACCTAATCGGATGGGTGACATATTTTTACGTTAATTGCAAAATCGTTACGTTAAAATGTTTGAGATATCCCTGGGTTTTTTTCTCAATATGAATAAGGATATAAGATCGGTTGTCTTTATGATATGCAAACGACGACACGTAATTGTTGTGATGTTTCTGTTGTTTCTGCTAGCCTTCGTCAGACTTCTCCATTTCCTGACGAATGCTAGCAGTATCAATCTTAACTTCGAAACGTTTCGTCGTTTGCACATCATGAAAGAAGTTACTTTATTGACTTAAAAAAAATCTTGTAATCCAACTAATTTGGTCAGTAACATTGAAGTGAGTGGAAATATTTAAATAAAAGTAAGAGCCTATAATGGCATTTTAAATTCTTGCATTGCGAATTGGTCTCTTGTTCTCAAAATGCAGTTTGATGAAAACTGCACTCTCAATATAGAAGTTTAAATGACCAAAAGATGTGTGTGATGAAATCGCTCCTGTGCTACTGTTCTCACCTGTTCAGCAACTGTCTTCTTTTTATTTTCGTCTTCGTCATTGTCGTCATCACCAGTCGTCCTTTTTGGCAGCCCGTCTCTGTTCATCGTTGCGTCACCACTTTGACCGACCTCATTCCTATCGACATCATTGTCGGGATCAACGTCGTCATCATCATCACCATCCTGACGGGAACACGCTCGGAAAGTCTCCCAATTATCCTGCAACCGTCGTGCGATCTTCGGCACCTCGTCGCGTTCACGCTGCTTCGCGAGTAAGTGGTAGATCGCCGAGTATTCGTCAGCGCGCCCGGCCAGCACAGACTCGCTAACGTGCGTCGACTTGATCCCCAAGGTCTCCCGGATGTAGCTGACGATGTCATGATCAAGCAGCATCCGGCTTACCCGTCGTGCTGAGCGTGGGGTCGCGGACGGGGTCGCGGGCGGTGTCGGGGTAAGAGGATGGGTCGCTCCGGTGGGACTCGCCGAGTGGAGTGACTCGTATACCCCAGCTAGCCATGGATGACACATGACGTCATGAATTGTTGGTCGCTTCTCCGGGTCGGGTTCTAGGAGGTAGCGGATGAAACTCTTGCAGTCTAAAAATGAAAAAAAAAAGAATATTCAACAATAAAACCTCCCATGATACATTACTATATAATGTAGCATAATTTGTATAGGCCTAAATATTGACGATGATATCGTCAACATTTTATTTGAATAGAAATTACTTTAACGTGAGGCTCTTAGTATCTAATTACGTTTTAAAATCGGCACAAAGATCAGACGGTAGACCAACTGGCAAATTTAGTTTTCTTTGTATAAAAATAGATGAGATATAAAGATGAGAAGTCAAATTGATGTTGACCAACTAACATTATTAGATAATGATGTAGAGGTGAGTTGAAAGGGTCACGTGAGCCAAGCTCCTTTATGTGGACACGCCTGCATGCTCATAATGTTTTTTTTTTATGTAATGCTCATATTATGTTGCCGGAGAAGTGAATAATTTCTTTTTAATTATTGTTTTTTTTTTAATCTGAACTGTCCTTAAAAGACATGTAAAAACTGGGTCCGTCAGGGGTCTCCATTAATCACGATTCCTACGTACAGATGTGATATATTTTTGTCCTTTTTCATCCTCAATTAAGTTCTCATATGTGTTGAAAGTTCTAGTATGCATGTGTGTATTATTCTTATTGCATTGGTATCTATTTACTTAGTTTTGTCTTTTGCTTGTATAGTGTTTGCTTGTACTTTTAGAAAGGACCCCACTGAAAACAAGCCTTCAGCTTTCATGGGATATCTTTGTCATGGTATTTTCTTGCATTATGACGAATTAAATCAAATCAAATCAAAAGATCATGATTTTATTATATTGCTTGCTTACTTATTCATTCATTAATGTCGCTCGCCAAGCCTGGTTAACTTTTACGTCCCATGTCTGGTTATTGGGGAAAATGTTTGAAATTAAATGTTGAGCCCCTCCCCCATAGATACTTTATCCGCCCCTTTGATAAGCGAATTTTAATTACACGTACTGTTTCATGGAAATTGCCATGATGGCACATTGGTAATATCGCCCCATGAAGACTCACACATTCGTGAAAATATCCAAGGTTTACCAAGAGTTAATTTAATTTAGTTTGTTTTAACGAGCAGAAATTTGCCGGAGACACATTTGGCTATGCCGAATTCCGTTGATTTTTGCTCGGGCTATGTAAATGTTGTTGTATCATCCAAACAAATCCCAATCAAATTCCTGCCCCTATGGTGCATATATAAGTAGATATATACTAGATTCAAATTTACTAGCGACTTTCGACGTAGCTACGCAGTAGGCCTATTCTTTAAACCGGTTAGTGGAAATTGAACTACAATACGTGGAATCCAGTTTGCATACATCAGTTGTTGCTACGTCGGGCAACCGTTAGGCAAGCATTCAGGCTGTCAAGAACAACTTTAATGTGTGGAGCATGCATAAAAATTTGCATTATTAGTACACCTACCTATATCATGAATATTTTCAATTCACACAAGCCTTAAGTATGACTGAGCCATAGCATTTTGTTTAACAAATCCTTCTCATTTACTCGTGAAATATATATCGCTGTTTTCATCAACTTACGACGATGTTTATTATGGGAAACTATACACCTGTGTACAAGGTTCTTTACATCGGTCTGGTTCTATATGAGCTCGTGTAACTTTCACCACAGATGTGACGTCTGTTTTATAAACCTTGCAACATGAGGAGGTTGTGCAGAGGAGCTGACCAAGAACTTGACGCATGATTTGGTTTTTACGAAGAAAGGAAATCCTTCAACGATGATCTTGGTTCAGTAAATGTTTATTATAAAAGAATAAAATGTCCCTGTATAAATTGCGCATGTTTTCCTTTTCTTATTTTATTTTTTGGTGGGGGAGGAAAGGGTCAGCCAAGTCTTGAACGTTATCGGCTAAAGTCGACAAAATCGGCACCCAAAGGAGCTGGTTCGCAAAAATGAAAGCCATCCGCTCAGATTGGGTGCCACCCTTCCCTCAGCAATTTTGGGGATTTTTTTTAGTGCGAATTAAAATTTGGCCGCTAAATCTGACCGTCACCAGGAGCGAGCCTCTAGGGTAAAAATAATGATGCGTTATCTTTCAGAAATATTTATTGAGATTTAATTAATGAGAAGATCAATTCTGCCCAATGCATCTGAATTGTACCCTTTCTATCCTTTCGAAAATGATTGATATGTATAACGTCTCTTATTCGTTGTTTCACAAAATCAGCCTTATAAGTTATATCACGAAAGTATCATGTCCGTTGCGCCGAAAAAAAGCTGAATCTCTTGAAAGTACTTGAAACTCCTTGAAATTCAATACGCATGAAACAAATACAGTAGTATATGTGGCATACATTTTAAATTCCAAGGAATTTCATCAACACATGCATTTGTTGTAATGGTAGCGTAACTGGGCCATATTGCATAAAAAGTTTAAACGTAAGTAAGAAAATCTAACACAACTCTATTTTCAACCAATCAGGAGCGCGTATTTAGGACTTGCGTTTAAGTTTACGAGTTGCGTTTAAACACAACTTTTGCAATAGGGCCCAGACATGATAATTCTATAGAATTGCCCCTTAGCAACTTACTGTTCTGTTTTCATATATTTATCAAATGTAAAAAATATCGTACCTGATGAAAGACCGGATGGTAGTGATCCCATCTCGCCTTTCTGTATCTTGGAGAGCAACTGGCGAAGGTTGAACGGCTCCACGATAAAGGGTAGGGTACCAGTCAGTATAGCATACGCATTGACTCCGCTGTAACAAATAAAATTAATGTAAAACTTTCTCAAACAGATGTGTTCAACATTTCGTTTGCAGTGAAGAATTGACTGAGTATTAAAGGAAAATTAATCAAGCAGGGAGATGCAAATTTCAATCGACATGTATTGAGAATAGAAAGTAATGGTATTCAGAGTTTGCGTTGTACTTGTGAATCACTAAAATCATGACAATCATGTCCATGATGTCCGTTATACCTCGAAAAACAGCAACGGGTGATTACTTCTTACATAAATGGCATTGTTCGGGAAATTCTTTATTCCAAACAGAAATTTTGTTTTGGAGCAATATTAATCAAGAAATCGTATTATTATTCAATCTTATTCTTGTTTTGGGCAAACAAAACGATTGGGATTTTTAAATCATTTTGAACTATGAAAGCTCAGAACAATACTTTTCAGAATAACTAACCGAAATACCGATATGATGAAAAATATATATGGAGAATTAACAGGATACGTCAACAAATAAATTTTTGACATTAAGAAACCCTTACAACATCATGCTCTAGTTGCACTGACCTAAAGAAACCACCCTACTGAAAGAAAGCTTGAATAAATAAATGATAAAATCAAAATGATAAGTTTGTATATTTCATGTATTTGATATTTACGTGATTTGACAGTATTTCATTCGTAAAATAAACTTCTGTCCTATATAGCAAGCCCACTTGAACTAATCGAAAAGTTCATCATAATTATCAATTTCCATTACAAAACAAGTCCAGTAAACTCATAAATAAGTCTTATCTGAAAAGATGGACACGAATAAGAATGAACAATGTCAATATAATTATACCGTTATTTTGTTTTTGACCGTTGACTTTATATATAGTTAATACAAAGCGTCAATTCATATCTAAATAGCCCCAACGCACACATCCAATGGCATCCAATGGAGCCCATTTATGGCCATTAACGTCTTAATCGGTTGTTAAGAATTCATTCGACAATACTCGCGCCATAATTTTCTCTCATTAGGATATTATATTCCTAGATAGGTCCCATATATTTAGATAATTTCATCACCCCATAAAATGGTCAGCTTTTGGTGATCTTTGTCCAAGATATGGCAATATCTTTATTGCATTGATTATCAGATGTAAGTATTGTATTCGTTATATTCTTGTTGGGTTTGTTTGTTATGCATAAACAATCGCAACCCAATTAAATGCTTAACAATAGTGTATATAGGTGTCAGTGAGATCGATCGAGTATTGGTTTTAGTTAACCTTGATATAAAAATGAATGTGCTGGGTTGTGTTTCAACATATTTCACTGCCGGTATAATTTTATAATTTCTCATACACATGATGAGCAATGCCAAAAATGAAATTAATAGAATTTACAAATGAGGATTCTGAAAACTGTTGTGTCAATGATAGCTATCATAGGGTCATCCTTTCACTATCCATTTCCGTATTTATCAGAAATTGATTAAAAAGAAAAAAACAATGTACACCAAACCAAATTATGCAATCTTCACCAGTGTTAAAACTCGATTGCATGTAGATTTATTTATGAAAATGGTTCACTTATCATTCTCTAGGACATCTTCATACCTCTTACAAAATATAAAACTAATCTATAATTCAATTTCGTCGGAATTGCACGAACGCTCTTATTCATTCCGCTTCAAATCAGATGTAATACCCTAATAATAAGGAAAAACATTTGAAACATAGTTTAATTGCATGGGGGCTGTGCAAAATGACTCTTTGCAATCATATTGAAATTGGAACTGGCTTGAGTAGTAATGTGACTGTTATATTCGCACATTTCAATACTCGACACAAATGGCTATCAAATCGTGATAT
>BQKZ01006100.1:4792-23064 GCA_036244855.1 Temnopleurus reevesii | reverse complement strand
ACTGTCTACGTCAATTCCTCATTATATCTCCTCTATCTTTCAACAGCAGAAAACGTCATATTCTCTCCGTTCCACCTATGCCCCTTCCTATAAGATTCCGAAGTCTAAAAAAACAGGCCGGTTTCGACTCCTTTCAGTCCCTGGCCCCACGACTCTGGAATAGTCTCCCTGCATCTCTCCGTTATACCAAATCACTCAACCTTTTCAAGAAACACTTCAAAATCCAATTTTATAATTCCTAATGTAGCTGAATGTATGTACTAAGTACGCTGTAGAATATTAGCTTAAATAACTTTATAGATGGGTTCTGTAATAACATAGCTGGAGGAAAGTGATCCAAAAGACCCATTTTTGTAATTTGCAGAACATTCTTGAAGAATCAGTATCTATAACAAATTGGCCTAATTTCTGACTTACAGAGAAAGTCTGTAATTTCTTCTTTCAGATGAATTGATTCTAGGAAGGTTTATATTTAGTTGTAATTCTAATCATGTACAAAATTTAGGAAGTATGTTCTTTTACTTGTACAACAGAAAAATAATGCAGTTGAACTTCATTATAATGATGCCCTTGGGACCAGAAGATTCCCTCTCAATATCAAAATGTAAAATCAGGGCTTAAAGAAAATTTGATACAAAGAGATAGGGACTAGGCAGTGTTTCACCAAGATGGGAACAACTTTACGAACAACTGGTTATAGTTCTCGCATTGAATGATAGACAATCTTATATTTATCACATGCAAAAACGACTCCAGTCTTTCATATAGTCGATGTTGAATTTAAGAACAATTTGATGAAATACTGACCAGGGTTGTGTTTTATAAAGCTCAACAAACAACTGGTGACACTTTCTTCGGTGCCATTAAATGTCAGGGGTTATCAGTGAGTGCGAGAATTGGTCACCAGTCGTTCGTAGAGTCGTGCATCTACGCACAGCTTAATGAAACACAACCCTGGAAAATGAATAACTGCGCTCTTTACAATGAAGGTCAACTGTATTGGCATTTTAATCCAATTGAATAATCAGACTTGTATTTTGAGAGTATTTTGCATTTTATTTTTAGCAGGAGCTATTTCACTTTCTGTAAATATTGTAAATGTTATACAATATAATCTTTTCTGTGAATTTGTATAAAAATCTACCACAATAAGTATATGTACATTTATAAGGCAGTATTTGATCATTTCAATATTGCCTACATCACCACAATAAGTACAACATTTTGATGAATCTATACTGGTATTTCTTTAAAAAAAAATATAACTTGTTCTTGTCATAAAGCAATTTCCCCCATTCAAGCTTACATGGCAGATTCCACAAGAAGGAATAACGACATACCAGTCGTCACATATGTATGTAACTTTAAAGGGGAAATTCAGCCCATAATTTTTAATTTTTTATAATACATGTAGTACAGTCTAACCTCGTTATAATGAGGTCGTTGGGACCAGAGGAATTACCTCTTTATATTGAAACCTTGTTATATCAGGGTCAAAATACAATATATTACAAAAAGATAGGACCAGGAAAATTACTTTGTTATAACGAGAGCTCGTTATATCAGTGCTCTTTATAACGATGTTTGACTGTAGCAGGAAAAACATAAACAGAACAAAAAAAGTTTTAAATTGTAACATAAAAAGATGGGATTAATTTTGCAATTAATTGTATCTCTGTTGTACGCATTGTGCCATAGACTTACGATTAACATTTATTGCATCTTTTATGTCGCAGGCCCCTGGACTGTTACTGTTCGAAAAAGGGATCTTACCTGGCTGGACTTTCCCTTTTAAGTATTTTTGTTGCCTAAAAACTTTGGCAATGAAGGATGAATTTCTATAGTTGTATCTGGTATAATTCTTAAGAAATTTATTTGAATATTCCAGAAGAATGCTTATCATACATGTATCTTGAATTTGGATAATGCATTTTAATGTTCATATTTTCCAATTCGTGTGATGTTGTTGCAGAATATGCCAACCGTTTGGGAGTATGCAGCATGAGGTCAGAAGTAATAATAATAATAATATTAATAATATTCAGTTCTTTTATAGCGCATAACACATAGCCATAGCATGTCCCTATGCGCTTACACAGCAGAAAAAGAAATAACAGAATGGAGAGTGGAGAATAAAGATCTACTTTAAAAAGCAAGAAAACAACGTACATTTTATATTGTGCACTGGGCTCATGTACATGCAAATTATTTGTTAAATAAATACTTCTTAAGCATAGCCTTATACTTATATAAATCTGAAATATTTCTCAGGTAATTTGGGACTGAGTTCCATAGTAAACATGACAATGATACCCATAGTCTCAGCTAGCCTTGTATTTATATGAAAATGCATATTCTGAAACAGTTGGCATCCCTGTATCTAGTGATATTCAATGGCATCCAATCACTTCATAATATTATTTCCCAGAATACACTGTGAATACATGCACTCATGTAAATTTGTTCATATATATATGACTCGCATGGCAGTCAAATAAATATTTGTATATAATACAACATGTTATGTAAAGATATTATTTTTATAGCTTTATAAATTCTTTCTTTTCTTAAAAATGTACTTCCAAGTAATTGAGCGATTCTTGCCTAATCCGAACATGGATACACAGTGTATTATGAGTTGTGATAAAAACTCTCTGACGACCTCACTAGAGGATAAAGCAAGAATTATTCAATTATCATCAATTCTACAAAGAATCACTATTTTGCTACCTCCATTTGCTTGAATTCCCTAACCCAACAGGTGTGACACCAACCCTTGAAAAACTCCCAGCATTTTGACCAGTTCTGTTAGAGATGGCTCTCTGTATGGAGCCCATGGCTAGAGGGCTTGGATTCTTTGGCCTTTGAATGGCACCCATGGCTAGAGGACTGGGCCTTGGCAAAGATTTATGGGTCTGCAGTCCTGGACCACCAACACCATTGGGAGATCCAAAGTCACTTAGAAGCGTACTCTCCCAAGAGAAGTACCCACAACCCGCCTTTGCATTGGTAGTGTCCTTGAGGCCTGTGCTACGTCGCTGACCAGGGCAGGAGTAGAAGGCCCTTCCCTGGTTCGGACCAGGACGAGCTGCCACGCGCCTCTTGCTTCGTCGTCCACACTTGCACATCGGTGGAGTGATCTTAGTCATGCTGATCCCAGGAGAGTTATTTGCAGGGGTCTTGAAACCCTTGGTCGCAATGGATCCTGGAGTGGTCTTTGAGGCTGAAGGAGTCTTGAAGACTTCCCCTGGACTGGTCTTCTCACCAAGCTTGCCATATTTTATAATAGAGTTCTGCTTGTGGAAAGGAAGTGGGCATCCTCCAGGTGGTGTTTTGAACTCTCCGCTTTTCGCAGTCCTGTGGGTGGGTGTTCGCCCCTCTGCTTGTGGAACTTCTTCATAACTACAAAGTCTACTGGACAGACAACTGCCAGGTGAATCCTTGGTACTTGTCGTGTTCAAAGCGCCTTCATTCACACCCTGATTCCTCTTAGTTGAAGCGCTTTTGATACATTCTCCTCCAGCCCCAACCTCATCTTCATAGATCCCGAAGGCACCATCCTGCATCGGACCTTTAGTACATGTGCCTCCACCAGATCTTTTTCTGGTCTTTGTGGGTGTCACACTGCCACTTTTTCTCTCGTCTGAGTCTGCTCTCCTCTTCAGTGCAGCGGACAACAATGAGGATGAAGATGATGCTGATGATGTCGCCGTAGTTACAAGAGGGGAATTTACGTTCTTCATTGCATTCCTTTTTGAGCAATCGTCTTTGTTCACTGCTACTGATGACTTTGCACAAGATGACGATGACGACGAAGAGGAAGATGCTGCTTGTGGTAGTTTAGTAGTTGATGATTTTGGATGCTGTTGACATGTTCCTGGTTGTGGGAGAGCTCTTGGAACAGCCTTTAGTGTACCCTACATGAAATATAAGAAAGGGGAAAATGAGAATTATTTCATCAAATCAGTCAGCTATACATTAAACATTTCTTCAAACAGGACACATATCAAACAGACATTTGGCTTGTGGACATTGAAAGCTGGTGCATGCAAGGCGAGCATCTGAAACATTTAATGAAAGACTAAATGCAATTTCAATTTTTCTGAAAGTGTTTTCGTAAATTTGTTATAAAATTCTAGAAGCACAAAACAAAACTAACAGATAGAAGCTTGGGAGACTTTGAGTTAGATATTGAAATACTCTGGGTCATTTATTTTTCTTGTTAAAAAAATACAATATAATTTCAAAACATAGCTGATAATTCTATGAATAAACTTGAGATTGACATTTGGACCAATGAACAATGTTTGTATATAAATGCAGCTTTAGAAAATTATTAGAGTACTGCATTTGGCTTTCTCAATACATCTACTCTCTCAACTACATGTATCCTGCAAAAGGCTGCTGATGTATTTATGGGGGGGGGGGGTTCAGTTAGAATTATCTATATTTTAATCAACTACGCCACAGTCAAATTTGATGGGACTGAAGAAAAAGATTTTGAAATAGAAAATGAAGAGATAAAACATGTAATATGAAAATGTTTTACATATGTGAGATGTACTTGGCATAGTTCAGTGTATAGTCAACCTTACCTAAGTCTCAAAAGCATATTACTTACAAATACAAAGTACCGGTAAACAAATGTGATAATAATTTCTATTGTGAACACCTTCATGATTTCAATTACCAGAAGTTAATTCTAAGCTATCTGGGTTCAAATTTCCCTTTTTTTTTGTACAATTCATACAACCCAATGCAATAATATTCTTCAAAGTAACAGCCCTCGGGCCCGATTGTATAAAGCTTAAAATTAAGATAACTTTGCCATTTAATTCATGTGGAGTCCTTGGTGCTGATTGGCTGTTGCTTGTTATGGTGGTTACCATTATTGACAAAGTTGTTACAGACCATTACATAAACAAATTACATAAACATAATCTGTTTGGCTTTGAACAAATCACAACTACTGCATAGCCTCTTTAAAAAATTACTTAAACATAGTGATTATTTTGCTCAAAGGAGTTCTATTTCCACCAAACTGTATTTACATCTTTTTATTTAAAAAATCATAGGAAATCTGGCAAGCTCTCACTGAGTGTTTATAACAAATTAGATATACAGTCTAACCTCGTTATAACGAGGTCGTTGGGACCAGAGGAATTACCTCTTTATATTGAAACCTTGTTTTATCAGGGTCAAAATACAATAAAATACAAAGAGATGGGACCAGGAAAATTACCTTGTTATAACGAGAGCTCGTTATATCAGTGCTCTTTATAATGAGGTTTGACTGTATAAGGCATAATAATACAACACAATACAATACACAATACACAAGGAATGATATGAAAGAGAACAAAAGACTTGGGTTTTGCCGCTTCATATTGGCTATGTCCATGTATCTCCATAAAACACCTTGACCTATCGATTGAATTGTCTGCACACCAGTCCACTGGCGTTTTTCTGATCATCCAATCCTTTACAGATATAAATACAGTACAAATGATACCCCCTCCCTCATCCAAGAGCTTACGGGGGTTGCTCAAAAGTTGTGATTGATTGCAAATCAACAGCAAATCTGTAGTAAATTGAAACATGCATTTTCATTTGCACATGATCTGTGCTTCTAACAAGACGCACATGAACTAATGACTTTAATTGGCGCTTGCCAATCAACTGGAGTTTACAAACAATGGAAACTTTTCAGTAACATCCCATAGTCTAAAAAATCCGACTCTGTTGGAAGATTAATAAAATTTATAAAATCCTACTCCTGATTTTACACATATATTGGCTACCGCCATGAAACGCCTAGACCTACCGATTGAATCGTCTTCGTAATCTTGAGATGGCAGCCATCTTGGATCATCCTCCACACCAGTCTAGCAGTGTTCTTTGCATCATCCAATCCTTCAAACAAATAAGAAGTATAAATACAATTAAAGATAAAAAGCACAACATGGTAGCAGTGATGCCAACCCTCTGGACTATACATGCAGAGCTGCCAATCTTTACTGAATGAGGTGTATTTTCATATGAAATCAAGGCCCTCATCACAAGTGAATGGCTGAGAGCATGGTTATTGTTGTTATGTTTGCTCTCACTTTTGTTCAGCTGTTGCATTACTCACAGTTTAATTTTGACCTCGTGCATATTATGGAATGATTGGGATCTTTGCGCATAAGCATAAAATCATAACAAACAGCTGAACCAAAAATTTTCTCACAAGAGTAAACATGATAACAATAACCATACACTTCCTCTGGTGTAAAAATATTTGCGTCAGCTGTTCAGTTTAAATTCTTTCCTCATGCAAATCCGGAAGGTGAGGATCTATGGGATGGTGTCAAAACAGAGACAACAAACAGTTTGGAAAAAATTAAGAAATTTTTACAAGCATTATCTAGATATCTATGAAAAATGCATTCGTCTCCAAAGACAATCATTCAAGTACACAGTTTACAGAGGAAATATTTCTAAAGTTTAGTATTTTTGAAGATCTATACGCTGATTTTCAAACCTAACATTGTCACTGTTTAGTCTATACACCAACTACTCAGATAACATTTACAATCTGACATTCTAGACTGGTATTTTCAAACCACAAAGATGCCAAACATCAAGAATATGGATAAAGATGAAGATGTGAATCATCAAACAGCTGAACCAAATGTTTTCTAATGGAGAGTGTATGGTTGTTCTTACGTTGCTTTCTCTTGTGAGAATATATTTGGTTCAAACATTTGGTGAATTACAACGTAATTTCTTTCTGCAGACCATATTCTAGAAGTTTGGAATCTCTGAAACCAAACCTTGATCCCATTACCTGAGTGTTGCCTCCCAGAGAATTCAATGCCAACTTCCTGGAGAGCTCCATTTAAACCTTTGGGCTTTCGCTGGTAGAAATTCTATAATAAATAAGAAAAACACAGTCAAATTATCCTCAACATAAATTTTCTAAACTAAAAAAAACAAATAAAAACAAATTTAATCAATTTATTTATTTAATCATTTCTGATATTTATACAGGGTGGCTTTTTTCACCAATTTGGTGGTCTTCCGTGCAGCCCTTTTTGCAAAAAATACCAAATATAACAATATACAAATGTACAAACAGTATCCCTATAGGCTACGTAATTATTCATTAAATAAAATTAAATGGTTCTTTTCAGAAATTAAACCGAGTGTTAAATCAAACACCATTAGCATTGAAAATTGTGAAATACTCAAATTAAAAAAACAATAGTAATAATCACTATGTACATTGACAAGAGGGGAAGATATTACCAATCTTTATGGATTGATGACATGTATTCAGTTTAGAAAGAGACAGACAGAATCTCCAAATATGGGTAAGATACGTACCCTGTAGACAGCTCTGGCATCAATCCAATGATTGAGGGCGCTTGGCTTGTAAAGCTGTTTCCGTTGACATTCATAATGAAGGCACACACCTAGATCCCAATCTAAGAAAGAAGAAAAAAGATTTTTTTTTCTATCATTATATGCTGAAAAATGCTGATGATACTCCTGTAGAAAAAATGACTTCACATTGAGAATCATTTCTCATTTGGGAAGGGATGTATTTTATCACGAATAAGATAAGTGGCTTTGTAACTGAATAATACTATGATATCAATTTTACACCATCATTCCCCCCCCCCCCCCCCTCCCCCAACATACCTGCTAACCACAAATTGTACTCTTGGCCTATTTCCCATAATCAGGTTGTAACGCCGTGACACATCCACCTGTCTCCAAAGACACCCATTACGTTAACAAGTAATATGTCAATGGAGAGAAAAAATATGCCCTGGAATCAATTGTGTTTCTGGTATGCCTTCATGCATCAGATTAAAAAAATTTACCCCCCCCCCCTTTTTTTTTGTCGGTACCACAAAAACTTAATTCCTATAGATAAAAGAGATTCTTCCCAGAAGACAGGTGCATTACATAACATTGTTCTGTTTGTAATTATTACTTATTTCTTTTTATTTTTGGTATCCACCTATGAACCATAAAATGGCTGGATAAGTGAGGGCTCCAATTTAAGGTTTGCAGGAATGCAGTAGACTTAACATATCCTCCTGGGCGATATTTCACCAAGATACAAAAGGCTTTAAGAACAACTTTACTCATGACTGGTATCAGTTCTTGTGCTCAAGGATGGACAATCTTATGCGTATTAGACACGTTAACGTACTCCAGTCTTTCTTAAAGTCATGCGTAACTTTAAGAACGACTTGGTGAAACACCACCCGAGGTTGTTTTTCATGAAGTCGTGCATAGAATTATACATGTCTGGTGACCCTTTCTCTGGTGCTAACTCAATGACATGGGTTATCAAGGAGTGCAGAAATGGGTCACCATTCTTGCGCATGGTTACGAATAGCTTTATGAGACACAACCCTGGAGTACATACAGTAAGAACCCAATACCAGACCTCTCAACCCAGGTTACGGAAAAAGAGAAATGATTTACTCAAAAAGATGAAAAAATCATGTTTCCCATGGACTGTGTAGTAGAATCAAGAAAAATAGGGAAACTCTTTTGAAATGGTCTTGAAACTCTCTTAAAATCATTGTCTAAAATTCATAACCTTTCCTCAAACTTCCTAATGGTTGGGAGCCGAGGTCTGCAATACTGAAGGCCATTTTAACAGGTTTTACTGCAATAATTATCCATTTTATCACCCATCTCACCTGACCATGTGACAAATGTGCAGAGTTTCTTGGCCTCATCGGTTGATCGGTTGTAAGCGACATTCTTATCATTCTCAATCCTCTTCAGCCAAGCTGTAAATTTATTGAGACAAATGAAGAGAGGGACTCCATTCTCGACTTGCTCCTGAGAATTGGAAGAAACACAATACAGTGGAAACTCAGTATAACGAGGTGCTTAGGACAATAAAAAAATACCTTGTTATAGCAGTAATCTCTTTATAGCAGAGTTAAAAAAAAACAATAAGTTATAAAGAGCTGGTACCAGATTTGTTACCTCTTTATAACAGATATTTCATTATATCAGATCTCTTTATAGCAAAATTTCCACTGTAAAATTGATTGATACAAGAAAATAAAAACTAAGATTCTACAATTTCAAGCAAACATAAATTGAACAAAAGTACAAAGGAAAATGGCATGCTAAATATTTACAAGTATTGTTTATAAATCAAAAGTGGGTTTAAACAACCAAAATTACCAAGCATTCATGTACGCAGTAATTTAAATGGAGAGATGTGCAAAAAAGCAGTGCTTGAGTAAGGCACACACCTGATTGAACTTATTCATGATTGTTTGGTTGTTCTGTTGTTTGGTTAATTAAATTTCTTTAATTCTGAGCTACAAAATTAATGCATACAATTAAATGAGCAGACAAAAAGTACACAAGATTAACCACTGTAGAACTATGAATTCTAGGGGATTCATGTGGATTTTTTAAAAATTATTGATTTAAAAACATTATACATGAAAGTTATCAAAGACAGAATAAAGTCAAGTTCTAGATGTTACTTAAAGTGGCAATCGATCGAAAAAATTGCAAATAAGTTGCAAATTGGAATGCCAATTTTAATTTGCTCAATGTCTGCACTTCTGACAAGATGCGTATCTATGACACAATGATTTTGATTGGCGCTTGCCAATCAACTGCAACTTGAAATTGATTGCAACTTTACTTTGTAGCAACACCCTCTATTCTGGTAAATTGGAATGTATAATTATTACATTTCACTTGCTACATACCTGAGTAATACCAGTAAACTCAGTGCAGAAATCACTAAGAATGGGATTCTCATCGGGCATCACATAATACTGGAAGTCTGACTCGATCTCACCATTAGATGTGTTTAGCAGAACTGCTGGAAATTCAACTGTAAAATGGAAAGCAATGCATGAAAATAGGCAGATGCAGATTGATAAAAATTGAAGTATTGGCCTTTTTTTCTGCATTGCATGAATTCTTTGTAAGCTGATTGGAATGCTGATTTAAAGATAATGAAAGGAAATAGTTACTTCTGAACAACACTTCCTGAACAAAATAACAATTATTATTTACAACAAAATAACATCAATAATCCCATTTTGTTTTACTTGATATATCTAAAAATGCATTCATAATGGGTTTCCATTGAAAAAAAGCAACATTCAGGAGAGTAATACCTGCCTTTTAACTGTTAAGGGGGAAATGAAGAGAATGACAAAGATGAAGAATAAAATCAGAGAAAGGAAAAGCTAAAAATCAAAAAGTAAAGAATAATGAGAGACATGTATAAAAAAAAATCTCTGATAAAAACAAATGAAATGGATTTTGAAGAAATTAGATGAAATAATGAAATTAAATAATAGGGGAAATGAAGGAAAATTGACGAGAGAAAATGAAAAAATAGCGAAAAGCATGAGAAAAAATCTAACAAAATTGGAAAAAAAGAAGACAAAGACAAAGCAGGGACATTACTCACTGATTTCTTGGCTGGTATTCTTCTTGTCTTTCCAACAAGTAGACTCAAAGTCAATCACAATGAGGTAACCAAACGTCTGATCTAAAATGAAAAATGCAGGGAAGAATTTTACTTTTCACTTTTGATCAACAAATCTAGATAATAGGGACACATTTTTAACACATTTAAATAGTTAGCTATATCTTCAAGTTGATAGAGATTTGTAAACCTTCTAGAATATGAAAAAGGATAAACAAAAAAAAAAGGAATCATTGAACAGCTTTCAAACCAAACATTTTGTTACAATAGAAAAATGGCTAGTGTAATCATGCTTTCTCTGATAGGGAAATATAATAAGTTCAGCTGTTTGATAACTTAAATCTAAATATTTTCTAACATCTTGTAGTTGACAGGTTGACATCTCTGTATTATTAGTCAAGACACTGTAATGACACAAAAATATTGATAGCATTCACTAATACGCTGCATATCATTAGCAGATGATTGACCTACACTATGCAATGATCTTCTCTTTTTTATTAACCTTAAAACAAAGGGTATTAAAATTCAAATTTTCAATTCAAATTGATCAGAAGGATACACTCTTCAACACGATAGGAATGAAAAATCTTCAGATATCTACACTCGACATACCTGTATTAAAATACGAGACGAGAGAAGCCTTGAAGGTGTGCATTTATGCCAATCTTATTTTTATTAAAACGTCCCAAATTTTTGGGGGCAACCTGCCCTCTTCTTCAGGGGGAAACAAAACAAGTTCTGATATTTAGAATGCCAGGTATACATACCTGTATGTATACTCTTGCATAATTTCACGTAACTACACTTTTAATTTCTGGATGGAATTACAAAATATCTGAAGAAAACATATAAAGAGCAACAATTTACATACAATGCAAGTCAGAATTCACTGGTTACCTGTTATCACTATAAAGCTAAGACAATTTGGGTCACTGGACAATATTCATTGTCCTGAGCTTTATAGTGATAAAAGGTAGCCGCAGAATCTGGACTTGTACTGTATCATGAAAATAAAAAAATGGGGTAGGTCTAAGATAATGAACTACAGCCAGTTTTCACTTACAAATCTTTGGATTCTGGTTGGTTTTATGAGCTTTTTTGCCGGCTGTTGACGAAGGTGGAAGCCTTTTCCTCAGCAAACCCAACTCTCTGCATAAGCATAAAATTAAAGAAAAGATTTTGTTAAATAGTACAGGGTGCTACAAACCCACTTGCCTGCATGCCTGGGGCAACCAAATCCAGCTGTTGGTTGAGTAAATGAAATTGTCACTTGCCTGACTGGGCAAGTAAGACTTTTATACTAGTTGTCCAAGATGCATTGGTCATCAATTTTGGGCAAGAGAATTTTTTTTTTGCAAGTTATTGAAAAACTTAGTGGTAAAAAAAATCTTGCAGCACCCTGTAGTAGACGTGAACCTCTTTCTTTTTTTGTTGACAATGCATGAAATATGGAGGCGCCGTGGTGTAGTGGTCGTGACTCTCGCCTTTCAACTAGAGGGTCGTAGGTTCGAATCCTACCCATGGCGTCAATTTCCTTCACCAAGGAATTCATCCACATTGTGCTGCACTCAACCCAGGTGAGGTGAATGGGTACCTGGTAGGAATATTTATTCTTTGAAATGCCAAGTGCGCCGTGAATNAGAAGTTCAGCTTTGGTTTGGAGCCCATCACCTGCCATGCCTGGAACAAAGACCGCAACAGTAAGCTTTTTATGTACATTTATTTAATACCATCTTCTAACTTTGTCTTCCTCATTCTATTCTTCCTATTATTTTCATATCCGTTTTCTTCCTCATAGTATTCTTACTATTCTTCTCCATACTCCTATTCTTTCTCTTCTCTTTCTCTTTCATCTTTGTCTCCTCTTCCTCCTCCGTTTCCTCTCTCCATTCTTCTACTTCTTATTTTCTTCTTCTTCTTCTTCTTCTTCTTCTTCTTCTTCTTCTTCTTCTTGACTTCATCATCTTAACTTCATCATCTTCTTCCTCCTATTTATGTCCTCCTCTTCCTCTCCTTTCTTATTTCCTCATCTTTTTTTCTCTCTTTTCTTCTCTTGTATTTCCCCCTCTCTTTTTTTTTTTTTTTTCCTTTTTCTTTTTCTCATTCTTTTCTTCTTCTTCTTTATCCACTTCTCCTTCTGTTATTTTCCTTTCTTCACCCCTCTCCTAATTCTTTATAATTTTTCTCAAATTCTTCAAAATCCACTTTCTATTCCTCTTCTTTCTCATCATCTTTGATATTGTCTTTTATTTATAAATTTTACTTCTTCTTCTTCATCATGATCATCTTCTTCTTCATCCTATTTTTGTTCTTCTCATACCTCTTCTTTGTCTTTGGCATTCTCTTACTCTTATTTATGTATTCATCTTCCTCTTCTTTCTTTCTTCATCTTTCTTTGTGTTCATTACCATATATTTTCCTCTCTTTTATTATTATTACTCTTCTTCTTCCTCATCATCTTCTTCTCTCCCATCTTTTTTTTACTTTCTCATCATTTTCTTCCTCTTCTTTTTTCTCTCCTTTTGGTTTTCTGATGGCTCTCTATCTCATTTTATTGTAAAAGAGTGCAGATAATTCTCATTGGGATATGATTTGAGCTGATAATGGATTAAAAAATCATAAATCTTCATTTATTTCTCAGTGGTTGCTGTCTCTGCCAACAGCCATCTGGTGGACATCTATGAGAAGAAAGGTGGAACATGGAGCAAGAGATACACTCTGGGAGAGGTAAGCACAATCAGACCTGTCAGGGGATACAGAAAATAATACATTCATGAAATAAACTTTAGAATGACCAATTTCTATAAGTGGAAGAATTCAATGGAAGTGAAATGCAAAATAAATTGTGAAATTCCCTTGATTTTCTGGATTGTTTGGTCTCGAAACCATATTTGAACATTTCAGGAACAAAATAAATGGGTAATGGGGTCATATTTTGGCCAGGCTAGAATGAATTATTCAATTATTTTAGTCTCATATAAACCAAAATTTATTGTATTTATTCAGAGCAAAAAAGATGAAAGTCAATTTAATCGGTAGGATGGAGCCAGGGCTCTAAAAGAATATTTGGTGTATTAGCTTGATAATTTTTGGCACATATTTGACCAAAAATGACCATGTGAGATTCATACTTAAAGGAAACCTTTGATGTGATCTTATTTAAATTTGAAAAATATTTTGGAGATATCAAATCTGCTCTAACCTGTTATACGGGTGTCTTCTAATATTGCCTCATATTTCTTTTTTCACTGTAGCACACTCAGAGGGTTACAAGCATGGACTGGGCTCCAGTATCCAACATGATTGTGACTTGTGGATCTGTAAGTATAAAGCATTTGTAGATTATTTCAAGGTGTCACACAATTCATGATTTCGTTTTGATGTGCCTGTATATACATGTATATTTATTTACAAATATAAATGTTCATATTTTTCAGTGTTATACAGAGCATGTTTTGTTGTTGTTGTTATTATAATAATTATTGTTTGTAGTATCATGAACAGTAGTTGTAGTCGTGTTTGTATTATCATCATCATCATGATTGTTATTATTGTTGTTATTGCTTTTGTATTAATATTAGCATTCATGATGCTATCATTCTCATTCTTTCCATTATAACAATTGATAAAATGGCATGCTGGAAATCCTCATTTGGACAAATTTTAACGATGGAGTACATTCCATCATAAAACAATACAATACTGAGCAGGGTGATTTTAAGTCAAGAAAAAGTCATCAAGCTAAACAAATAGATTTGCTTGTAAGACAGGAACAAATGTTGCTATCATGATTATTAATTTGATTCTTATTTTATCATAATTATTTTTATCATCCATTAGGATCGAAACGCCTATGTGTGGAAACTGAATGAGAATGATGAATGGAAGCCTTCCCTTGTTATCCTGCGTATCAACCGAGCTGCTACATGCGTGCGCTGGTCTCAAAATGGTAAGTCATTGTTAATAATAATTATGATAATAAGAACAGCATTTAAAGAGCGCTTGATGCAAAGTGTTTCTAAGTGCTTAGTTGTATTATTAAAGGGAAACCAAACCCTGGGGTTATCATGCTCTCGTTGAATTAAGAAAAATCAGATGAACAAACTGTGAAAATTTGAGCAAAATCCGACGACCCGTTCAAAAGTTATGACTTTTCAAAGTCACAGGGATATGACGATCCCTACCGCGCATGGGGATCCGTGCGATCGGCAAATTCGACGGAATCCGTGACGTCATGACGGACTACTCCTCATTCACTCTGTATACAAATTTTCACATTTCCTACTTTTTTTCCGGAAAATTCAACAAAATGCCAATTTTCGGTTGGGGTATATCATTTCTGTATTGATTCTGCATGTATTTTCAGAAGAATGATGTTGCAACTTTACTCTAAATTTTACATTAATCCGTTTTTAAACATTTTCTGTACAAGGTGAATGAGGAGTTGTCCGACATGACGTCACACATTCCATCGAATTTGCCGATCGCACGGATCCCCATCAGCCTTAGGGATCGTCATATCTCAGTAACTTTGAAAATTCATAACTTTTGAATGGGTAGTCCGATTTTGCTCAAATTTTCACAGTTTGTTCATCTGATTTTTCTTCATTCAATGAGAGCGCGGGAATTAAAAGGGCTGGTTGCCCTTTAATTGGCTATGACATGACTACCTTTTGGCACTCACTGCATTCATGGAATTTCTTCCTACCAGTACCCATTCACCTCACCTGGGTTGAGTGCAGCATTATGTTGATAAATTTATTGCTGAAGGAAATTAACGGCATGGATGGGATGCGAACCTAAAACCCTTGGGTTGAAAGGCGAGAATCAGAACTACTACACGATGACGCCTCCAGATACGTAGGCCAAAACTGAAAACGGTGATATCTTCTGTGTTAAGAAAAACAAAGCTAATTGCGTGGAATAAATACTTTTTATTGGTATATGCGTAGAGCTATCTTTCAACCTTATGCAGNACGTGCGCTATATAAATTGCATCTATTATTATTATTAATATGATTTTTGTTGTGCAATGGACATCTAATGTAAAAAAAAAATATACACAGCCTCTCCAGTGATGACATTATAGACCAAATTTGATCAACTTGGAATCTTCTTCTTCTTCTTTTTGCAATACTCTGCAATGTCCCACTTTGTGCTACATGTGGAGGATGAACGAATACTTGACAATCAGAAAACAAACAGCAAACACACACAAATACTTTATCAGTTCATCAATTTATGAGTAAACATTGAGGCTCATGCCAATAGAACTGTGCAGCAGGCATACGCATAGCCAAAATTGCACTTCAGGATCAGGATCAGGATCAGGATGTGAACACTGCTGGAGCAGTTGGTATAATTGCAGCGGGTGAAAGGACGCAAAATTTGATTAGTCTTGAACAGTTGAACCGACAGGTGGACATCATTTTTACGGGGGCGCCTCGCACCCAATGCTTTTCTTCCTGATATATTGGCTAGTCTCTCACATAATTATATATAGTAAATTTAGTCTAGAACCTTAAAGCCCTTTTAAAAAAAAATCACATTTTTTCATTTTACAGGGGCACCAGTAGTACTACCAGCCCACTTTTCGGCCACACCAAGAAGGCCAATGCAATGGCAATGGCCAAGTTGTGGCTACATGCCTGATTAGTCCAAAGGCTTCAGACTCTTTACTTTAGCATTAAGAAGATAAAGTTTTGGCTTAGCTTTACTCTGCTAGCTTGTGCAATTCAATTCGCCCAAGCAATTAAGGCCAAGCTTTGCTAAACCGTGGCTTGGCCTAGCTGCGACGTACCGAGTGTCTTGCCGCGCGTCCTCGCCGGGTGGCTGGCTTGGAACGACCCGTCATGCCCGTAACTTCCCCTCACCGAAATGAATTATCCGCTAAAGCTTCATCTAAACAGTAAATCGAGAAAATAAAACTCACTGTCAAATTCAAACATCAACACTAACCAACTGTAAACGTTTCCGGTATTAATGAGTTAAAATAATCTTACTTTGCCAGCTGTTTTGTTGTCTTCATTTTCACCAAAATAAACTTGCCGCTTCTGACTTTCCCAAAACACCCCAAGAGAGGGCGGCAGATAAACCCGGAAATACGATTGCTGCAGCAGATTCACATCAAAATTCGTGTAGACTGACCAGAGTCCGCGAATTTTTACTTAAATCTACCCTATTCCAAGTTAATTTTCGTTTATTAATGTAAGTATTACGTTTCCGAATGAATTCATCAATGTTTTACACTTTCATATTGTTCTTAAGATGCCACGTTCATAGTTATTAATCATTATTTTCAGTAGGCCTACCGGTTTTCTCGAAAGAGACGGCCAATCATTTTCTGTGCATTGTCAATGAGCAGGAGATAGAAATGAGGAAATGAAAAGGCAATGAAAAAGGGGTGGTTCACAAAAGTCATAATACTTGTAATGCAATTTGGATCAATTCAAAGTAGTTTTGCCATAGTTTTTGTGAATGATGAAAGGGAAAATTATGAGCTTGCATTATCGCAGGCAAGCATTAGACTAGTAGAGTCACCCTGTTACAAATCAGAATGAGAAGAGTTACTTAGTTATGCCTTTTATTTTATGAGCGATTATGATTAGCATTGGTCTTGTCGGTTTCATTAAAAACTAACGCTAAGTTTCATTTTGAAAGTAGCTTTAATTAAGTAGATTGTATATTGTAAAATTCATGATAATTTGTTGTTAAACGGTTACTCCAGGCCAAAAATAATTTGCATTGATTAAAAGCGCAAAAATTAGACGAACACCAATGTTGAATAAAGTACAAATGAACGCAGGATGTGACTTGATAAGAAAGTGTAAATTTATTGACCTACCGATAACATGGATCCCACAGATCGGGAGAGAGGGCGAGAGAGAGAGAGAGAGAGAGAGAGAGAGAGAGCAAGCCAGGGGCCGCTCAAGATGGGGGTTGACAATTATCTTTGAGTATTGGAATCTACATTGGCGGAACATATCAAAAAAAGTTTGAGCAAAATTGGACAATAAATAAGAAAGTTACAAATTTTTGAAGGGTGTTTAAAAATAATTCAAATAGTTATATTTTTAGCAAATTGGCAACTTTGCATCACGTGACATCAAATAGTGGTGACGTAGGTTCGTCACTTCTCTACTAGGGGCTTATTATATATAATTGCTTTTTTTAATCCGTCTTTTTAATCTTTAGAAAAAAAAATTTTGATGGATAATGTTCAACACATATCAAGCAATTATGTTCGAGAAATATATATATTCAAAATAAGTTTTATTTGAAAGATGAAATGATAAATTATGGAATAAATATGATTTTAATAAAGAATCAATAAGGAGAAGATTCATTGATATAAATAATTGTTCTAACTAAGAGAATTTGAATATTTTCAACACTAATTCAATGACTTATTTTGTTATATCGATTTCAATGTTGGTATAAATTGATGGCATAAATATGAAAAACTAATCTGCCAATAATCATTTTCTTTTATATCATATGTTTTTGTACAATTTATCATGTATGTTATTGTTTTTCGAATCATTTTCTTTTTTGTATCATTTTGGTCATTGTAAATCCAAAGAGCACTCCTTTACCATAATTTACAGTAGTAAACATTAGGTTGCTTCTTCTTCTTCTTCTTCCAATGTGAGTACATTCCTCTGGAAAGAGTAATATCGTACTTTGTGCGGTGCTTGTGTGTCGTGTTGTATTATTGAGCTCCAAATTAGACTTTATTTATACAAAAGTTTGTGCTGAAAGTGCTCCTTGTGCGAGTAAAAACGGACTC
>BQKZ01006099.1:42787-58958 GCA_036244855.1 Temnopleurus reevesii | reverse complement strand
CCATTCTGGGAGTATTCAAGATGGCTGCAAAAAGAAGAACAAGATAAATATTTCTTGAAGGTATCTCTCATGGATGAATTATGATAAGAAGGCTTCACGGTACAACAATCTATCTTTCTTGAAAACATTAATGGTTATGGAATGGACTTATCCACTATCAACATTTCTCATCATCTTCAGGATAATGAGTAAATTAATGATCTCCCATTCTGTAAGTAATCTGTAGGAATGTCTGTTAGTTCAAATTTAAATATGACAGAACATTTCGTGCCCATTTATTTTAATGCATGTAAAGCAATTTGTGAATAAATCAGCTTGTTTCACATCAATTTCTGGATCCAGATCATCAATAATTTATGCCTTAAACGTATTATCTTCTGGAATCAGGTATTACCTATACAAACCCTTTTGTGATTACAAAACTCGGCCCTCAAAGAAAATTTAAACATTTCAAAGTTATCCAACATACCATGAAAAAAGTAGCATTGAAAGTGATCAAAATTATGGTATGCAGCTGTTTACTGCTCTCGATTTTCCAAAGAACATTAGAAATTTGATAAAAGTCAGTACCTGACATGTCTTCTTCTTTTTCTCCTTGTCATTTCTCCATAGCCTTTGATTGGTGTACCCAGTGCATCTTGAATCTATGCAGAGAAACAAGAATAATAGTATGTTTGGAGTATTATACAAATATAAGTATGCAAATATAAGTGAAAACTACAAGTAACTTTGCCTAAATCAAATCGTTTGGGACCACGAAAATCACTTTGATATAGGAGAAATTTTACTTAGAAGAGGTAAATAATATAGGTTTCATATGCCTTGGTTCAAAAGAAAACCACACTGACTTAGGCAATTGTTTGACTTAGACTAGTTCGACTTCGGCAAATTTGACTATATACATCTGATTCAGAGAAAGCTATACTCGCATAGTCAAACTTTTGGCTAAAAAAAGTTATACCCTGAATTTCACAATTTCATTGGCCCTGTACATTTCAAAAATACATCTGTTAATTGTTCCCTAGCAATCAGTGAGTAGGTGGCTGCACCTCTAGCTCTCTACAATTCAATTCAATTCAATTCAAATTCTATTTTTCATTTCCATATGAATGATACATGATAATGTATATACAAAACATTTTTAAACAAATCAAGGAAATGTACAAGACAAATACAAAATATAATCAAAACACAAACAACGAGGCACCCTACTCGTATAAACACTCATCTCACAGGCAGATAGGTGAGAAATCTGTGGTCTTTTCACTGGTCCAAAGCCACATACCTTCTCAGCGATGATTTGATAGTTACTATTTTTAGCTATCAAATATTTTCTAATATTTCTCATACTTGGAGATTTTCTTGGTTTCAACGATTAAGATAGTATCATATAAAAAACATGAGGTGGCTATCTTAAAGAATCCCTTTGAGCTTGCTTCTTAAGAAAGATTTTCAATACAGTAGCAAGAATGATATTCTAGATAAAATAAGCTTGAATTTTAGCTCTTAGACAAGAAGAGTACTCACCTCAACATTATTCTTGCACAGTTTATAAGCCTTTGTGTAGATACCATTTGGACTATCGGATGAGAATAGTTCCTTTCCCAATGTGAAGAACATCAGACCTGTAGTGATTCCAAACATTAAAAAAAATCATCAACTATATTTTGTAAATGAGTAACAGCCAGTGTAATATTAGTCAACGAGAGGTGTAACATTACATGGATGCGAAAAAGCAAAAAATACCCTTTCATTACCTGCATCATGCTTGCACCAGACATGTTCTTAGTAGGGTGTAAGGAATTACAATAAGAATTATCCAACAACTGGCAAAACAAAGAATATTTAATGTTACACAGGAAAATATCCATTTTACGATCAATTAAACATGAGTTTTGACAATGTTAATCTTGAATGTCGAATATGATATTGACCAAATTAGACAAAAGCTGTTGAAAGCTACCCCTGGTAATATAAAAATGTTATATGAAAATGAGCAATAGTAATAAATTAGCCAAATAGCATAACACCAAGCAATGGGGATTTGTTATGATTTTGATGGAACAATTTCCTTTGGATGGTCACTCACTGTAAGCGGAAGGGGCAAAGGTCTGGGTCAAAGTAAACACCCTCCATATTAACAATAGCTAGATGGAAACAAATGAAATGTCCATTCTTCTTATTCTGTAGAAAAATATTGAACAAAGGTTGTACCTAGGACTTTCTTTTGTAATCATGAAGCTATTGTGAATGCAGCTTGAATGAATTTGTCCCAGTCCTTTGTCCCTTCTGCTCACNACCGCCTTGCCTCCCTTTACTATCTCCTCCCCTCCCTGAATCTTTACACTCTTTACCTTCATCAGACCTATTCCTACTACCCTATACCCTTCTCTCCCCGCCCCTTTGCCTCCCTCTCCCCTCCAGACTCCTCCCCGGTTCTCACAATCATTACCTTCTTCATTTCTAGATGCACAGTAGCTTTCCTTTCGGGTCCTTCCAAGTAGAACTTCATCCTCAGAAAGTCAACCCCATTCTGGGAGTATTCAAGATGGCTGCAAAAAGAAGAACAAGATAAATATTTCTTGAAGGTATCTCTCATGGATGAATGATGAGAAGAAGGCTTCACGGTACAACAATCTATCTTTCTTGAAAACATGAATGGTTATGGAATGGACTTATCCACTATCAACATTTCTCATCATCTTCAGGAAAATGAGTAAATTAACGATCACCCATTCTGTAAGTAATCTGTAGGAATGACAGTTAGTTCAAACTTAAATACGACAGAACATTTCGTGCCCATTTATTTGAATGCATGTAAAGCAATTTGTGAATAAATCAGCTTGTTTCACATCAATTTCTGGATCCAGATCATCAATAATTTATGCCTTAAACATATTGTCTTCTGGAATCAGGTATTACCCATACAAACCCTTTGGTGATTACAAAATTCGGTCCTCAAAGAAAATTTTACAATTTCAAAGTCATCCAACATACCATGAAAAAATTAGCATTGAAAGTGATTATATGATCAAAATTATGGTATGCAGCTGTTTACTGCTCTCGATTTTCCAAAGAACATTAGAAATTTGATAAAAGTCAGTACCTGACATGTCTTCTTCTTTTTCTCCTTGTCATTTCTCCATAGCCTTTGATTGGTGTGCCAAGTGCGTCTTGAATCTATGGAGAGAAAATGGCAATAAAAGTATGTGTAGGATAGTAGAATATTAGAAAATTAACTCCAACTAATTGTCTTTTGGCATACATAATTTGTTCAATATTAGAGACCATAAAACTAGTTCTTTCTTGGGATCCTGAATTCACGCTTATGCTATGAAGAACAGGAGCATAGGGGAGTGAGTGTTAGATTTGTTTGGAGGCCTTACATGTATATGCAATGACAAACATCATTTAGAATTGATGTACAATACAGGTAGCTGTGTCTAAGTCAAATCTTTTGGGACCACAAAAATTACTTTGACATAGGAAAAATTTGACTTACAAGAGGTAGATAATATACATTTCACATGCCTTAGTTCAAAAGAAAATCACATCGACTTTAATTATTCGACTTAGGGGTTGTTGTTCAAAAGTTGCAAATGATCGCAAGTTGCAGTTGATCGGAACATAGCAATCAAAATCATTGTTTCATGCGCGTATTGTAAAATGCACATACCGTGCACGAATGAAAATGCATTTTACCATGTGCAAATTTGCAGTTAATTTGCAGTTGACTTTGAACAACAACACCTTAGATAAGTTCGACTTTGGCAAAGTTGACTATACATCTGATTCAGAGAAAGCCATACTCACAAATTTTGGGCTAATACGTTATCCCTTGAATTTTATAATTTCATTGCCACTGTACATATTATAATATATATGTTAATTGTTCCCTGACAATCTGTGAGTAGGTGGCTGTACTTCTTGCTCTCTACAATTCAATTCAATTCAAATCTTATTTTTCATTTCCATATGAATGATATATGTACATACAAAACAATACAAAATTATACAATGCTATTTTTAAACAAATCAAGGAAATGTACAAAACAAATACAAAACATAATCAAAACACAAACAACGAGGCACCCTACTCGTATAAACCNATTGCCTTTGCATGTATAAGAAATTGTCAGGTGTCAAATTCATATATGCTATGGTCTTTAAGGGCTGCTACTGGGTGGGACACAGTCTTTGGGTAATGTCATTATTTTACAATATTTGCCTGGTTTGAATAAGGGATGGATTTAGGTTTTTGGGATGTCACAAAAATAGACCCAACCCCATGGACAGACCCATATATATCATGAAAATATCCTATAGTTAATAGTGTTGAGGAAATCATATTTTTGGAGATAAAGTAACATCTTATAACATTGATATGAATATGATAAATAGTCAGTTGTGCAGCTGTGACGTTATCAGTTGCCAATTTGTCTAAATATTCAAACATTCATAACTTTCTTATTATTTGTCTGATTTTTTTCAAACTTTTTTTGTTCAGTTCATCTGCTTTTTCTGCACCTGTTGAACAAATATTATATTTTGGCAGACTCTCCTTTTAAAAGAAAGACAACAATATTGATTGATGTTCTTAAATCCCAACAGGAGTATGCATCGAGACAAGTTGGGACACCAACGATACATGAAGGCATGGAACTCGTGGAGCAGCCAACAAAAGATAACCGCTGTGATTGCCCTAACAGCACACCAGTAAGAATTCAACCCTTATGGGGTGTTGTTCAAAATTTGCAATTGATCGCAAGTTGCAGTTGATTGGAATGTGCCAATCAAAATAATTGTTTTGTGCACATCTTGTTAAATGCGCATACAGTGCGGGAATGAAAATGCACGTAACAATCTGCAAAGTTGTGATTGATTTGCAGTTGATTTTGAGCAACACCCCCTGAGAGCATTAAGAAGTGTAGGGACACTCAAATGCAGAAGTGCTCTCAAAGAGGACTCTAAAATGAAATAAAAAACGGTTATTTTAAAGTAAAATGTTGAATGATTTTTTTTTTAATGGTTTAAAACTATGTTTTGTTGGAATTCGATTGATTATAGTCTACAGAAGGTGGTGCAAGATACATTATTTGTAAATTAGCATACAGCATTATAAAGATTACTTACTTAGAACAAAAAAAAGTGTAATGGTGAAAGTGAACATTCTCTGGTTAGTAGTCCAACCAGATGAACCTCATTCAGGGGTATATAAAGCAAGTGCTAAAGTTAAATTTTCTTTACTTAAGTAAGCACCAGGGTAACCACTTTCAGCTGTAAGCTGTACTTCCAGCGGGACCTGCATAAAATAGAGTTATTATTACCCTTCACCATTCTTAAATGCCGAGCGCCTGGCAAGAAGGCAGATGGTCCCATTTTCATAAGTCTTTGGTATGACACAACCGGGGATTGAACCCACGACCTTCCGTTCATGGGGCAGACACTCTACCACTGAGCCACACATTACCTTGATTAAATTTATTCAGTGAACTTATGTGTAATTTTCTTTTATTTGTTCTTTACTATTCACAGGGACACACAGAGTTATAATGATGCAATAGTGAAAGTAGTTCCGCCGATGCTGACCAATCTTATGTCCAGAGGCTGAACAGTGAGGTTCTGTGATATTACTGGTAGAAACTCATCAGACGGATTTCATTATCTATCTCAAAATGGATGTCCAAGCTCAAACTTAACCAACTCGTCATATTTAATTGATTATTTTTGTAGCAGTTTCATTCCTTCCGTGATGATCAAAACAAAATGTAGAATGAAAATTATATATTTTTTGGAATTTATTTTTGACAAGGTACATGTAATTCTTCACATCATCGACATCTTGTGCAATTGTCTTAATTTAACTGATTGTGGTAAGCGTACATGTGTGTTCATGTATTTTATTGTTCATTTTTAAGCAAATGTATATAGACTTGGCCTATAGCAGTGGTCAAATTTAATTGTAAGTTTGTGGGACGGAAATGGTAATCTTGTCAAGTGGGTTGGGAGTGGAATTCTTAAACACATTTCTTTTACCAAATGGCTACGAATTTGAATTTTGTAGTCAGTCAGAACTAGTAATTTAAAACATGACACTTAAAACTAATCAACTGAGATTAATAATTGAGTCCATTATACTAAGTCTTTTCATTTAGACCAAATAGGGGTTGTTCTGCTCTTTGGACCAATTGGTTAGGACCAGAAATTTGGGCCAATTAGCTTGGGCTGGAATTTTGGGCCTATAGACCAGGACTGGAAATTTGGGCCAATTGGCCAGGAATTGACATTTTTACTTATTGGTTAGGAATAAAAACTTTGACTTATTGGTTAGGACTGAAAATAATGTCTGGTGGGTTAGAACTGGGAACTGGGACTATTGGATGATGACTAGTAGCACATGTAGTTTGGTGAAGCAAGACCAAAAGGTCAGTAGGACCAGTCCTAAGCTGGGGATTGCAAAAATTAGGCAATGCACGACAAGTTCACGACTGATAGGCCATGACTGTGCTGTAATGTTATTTAATGCTGAATCAACAACTCAATGATTTATAAAACGTATACAACTTCAATGTTTGTCAAGTTATATTTTTGTACATCCATTACGCAACATAGAGTGCCAAAAATTAGATTTAGCGGTTTTGATTTGGGTGAAAAAACTGCATAAATTTGTCAGAGGGCTTTGACTATTGAGTGCTTTCATTTTTTAATAGAAACTTTAGATGTGTATAGGTGTACCTTGTAAAATTAGATCTCTTGTTGTAGGCTGAATTCAGTGGTCATTAGATTCGAAACCAAAACTTGTTCCTAACTAGATTCAGAATAATGTAGATGGCTTTGATTCATTGCTTATTGGTGAAAGGCAATTGGGTTAAAATCATCTATTCAGAGGCTACTGATGAGATCCTGACCCTTTAATTTGTTGTTGTAGGCTGAATTCAGGGGTTATTGGATTCGAAACCTAAACTTGTTCCTAACTAGATTCAGAATAATGTAGATGGCTTTGATTCATTGCTTATTGGTGAAAGGCAGTTGGGTTAAAATCATCTATTCAGAGACTGCAGGGGAAGTACTGTCCCTTCCAGAAAATGAGTTGAATTAAATGAATTAGCATAATCTCCCTCCCTATATTCTTTATCTTATGCGATATTGCCATGCAACCCAAAAGAGGAAAGAAACTTATGAGATAATACAATTCACATTGTAAATGTACACCAAATTATGCTGAAAACAACTTTCAAACAGAAAATAACCTGAGTGTGTTAATTAACAACCTAAATGTGAAACTAATTACAGTGTATAGTTGGGATTAAATTTTGAAAGAATAAAGTTGTTTTGCAATTCTTTTCTGCTGTACAATTCTTGTTAATAACCAGAATCTTACTATGATTTTCAACTCACTGTGTGGATCATATATTTGAAATATTTATCGCTTCTTTGTGTGTTTTAATTCTTAAACATGCCAGAAAAGGCATAATAGGCTCTAGGTAAAAAATTGTTTGTTGTGTGTACCAGTAAGCTGTCTTATTTTTATTCTTGTTAACTGTCATTTCTCTATAGCAAAGAAAACTGAGTGCAATTCTATGGTGAATGGGAAATTATTTAAGTGAATTTTTAACAGTGTAAATTCTAATTTGTATAAAGAGAGAAGACAACATTGTAACCCTCTACTTGTACATGTATGGATGGAAAAACATAAAGTGAATTTGAAATTGTAAATGCTGATTTTTAAAAGATAGAAGAAAATTTGAACCCTCTACTTAGATGTATGGCTGCACATAATAATGTGGTTTTTACCATTTTTATCCTCGAAGTATGAATATGTTTTGAAAAAATCCCAGTATTATCTTTTTAGAGGGTATCTGAGGCCAAAAATTATAATTTGCTAGTTGGAAGTATATACTTAAACCAATGCCCCTAAACATCATAGGAAATTAAAAAGGTACATGTACATAAATGTTAAAATATTGAATCTTGAAAACTGAATTTGTCTCAAAATAAATCACAAGATGACTATTACGAAAACTAGCTCACACGTGTAAGCAAATAGGGATGTGCACACAAAGAATGCTCACGCATTAAAAGAGATCAACGCATGGAGCCCAATTCGGTTTCACGTTCCATGTGTCGATCGTGAAGGAGACGTGTAGTTGCTTTTAACTCCTTAGCCAGAAATTGGTATTATGTGAATTACAGTCATTTTGGGTTAATTTTATGTTCCAAAGTGTTGTACAAGTTTGAATACAAAATGAAAGCAATCTTCAGGGATATTGTTTTAGGTTCACTCTGGCACTATCCTCAACATTTTTTTTTAAATTCTAACTTATTGCTTGAAAGTCCTCTGTTGAGAATATTTCATGTATGATATCATGGTCAAATGAATTTTGTAACTAGTCATCTGGGTATTTTATGGATAAGATCTTTTTAAATCAATATTTAGATTATTTGGGTGGATCATTGATTTTTTGTTGATTTTGTTGACTAAATAATTTATCATTTTTTCAAGATGAAAAGTCACCTTCTCTTGTGTATAAAACAGGCTGACAGGGTATACTTTTTATGTCCATCCTTATAACTGAATATTCATACAAAATTTAATCTATGAGTATCTATTGTGGTTTTGCAGTTATCTAGAGTGAAAAAAAGGGTAGTAAAACAAACCTGATCATTTGTTTTTATTTGTCAATTTATAATGAGGTTTTCATTTGTCATTTTATAATGAGGCTTTTATTTGTCAATTTATAATGAGGCTTTTATTTGTCATTTTATAATGAGGTCTTTATTTGTCATTTTATAATGACTCAGGCTTTTATTTGTCGTTTTATAATAAGGCTCTTATTCATCAATTTATAATGAGATACCTATGTATATGTGAACTTTACCTGATGTTTACACAATGTGACAAGAGCCATAGTTTGCAGTTGCACAAAGACAAAGAAATCCCAATATAGCAACATGCAGACTGCATCCTATTGCAAAATGTGTATTCCTGTTCATGTTTTAATCCACTATCAGCACGGATTCATGCAGTACAACACTCTTTATTTTCTGTCAATTTGTGCAAAAGGAGAGAAATGGTGATGCACAATTTCCGATGTTAATTTCCTCACCAACTTGCAATGAATGATCTCAACTCTTTCTGCCGATATTTTATGTGAGAACAACTCTCCTATATCCCTAAGGTTTTTTTTCATCACAAAGTAGATGCAATGCAAACAATTTATGAGTTATTTGTTTAATGTAATCTATAAATGGAGCTGACAGAGAATCAAGTATCAAGCCTACTTGTTGGGATAAGTTGTATTTTATTACCTCGTATGATATCAGTAAAAGAAAAAAAGTATACAACTCATTGACCATTTGCACAAAATTGTTATTGACTGATACAATGCAAGTCAGAATTCTTTACTAACTGTTATCACTATAAAAGCTCAGAACATTATAACTGTAGATGCTCCAGTAAATGTTTGAGTTTTATAGTGATAACAGGTTCATAGAGGAATCTGGCTTGCACTGTCTCCTTTTTTTTTCTGATAGCTATTTGCAACTCCTCCAAATTTAGATTTTTGTTATTGACTTTTCTTTGTTAGAAGTGCATCATAGGTAGGTCATATGTCTTAAGGTGTGTTGCTGCAAAGTTGCAATCAATTGCAAGTTACACTTAATCAGCAAGCACCAAAAACTTTCTTTCATGCACGTCTTGTCATGAAAGAAATTTGTAATGAATAATTTGTAATGAATTTTACAGTTTTATAGAAAATTGATTTTGCATCTTTCAGTTTTATAGAAAATTGATTTTGCATCTTTCTGTAAAAATGGTGAATTTTGTACCATAACTACATGTATAAAAAAAGTGCAGACAGTGCGCGAATGAAAATGCGCATTCCAATTTTGCAGTTGATTTGCAACTGATTGCAACTTTCTAGCAACACCCCTTTAATCGAGGAGGTAGTCACAATGAATTTGATGAAATGACCCCAGATGTAAACAAACACATTGGATAATGATTGGATGAATAAAAATAATTATAATAAAAGAACATTTTGCTGCTTTTTAACAAGCAGCATGTCTCATAACTCCACAGGTCTCTAAACTTTTATTTCTATTGTCATTGTGAAAAGAATTTTTTTTTTTTTGTATTTGTGTTGTGAAAAGAATCTTAAAAAAGAGTCAACCTAAAAATAAAATTTGCTCAACAGGAGCAGAAAAATCAGATGAACAGAACAAAAAAGTTTGAGAGAAATTGGACACCTCATAAGAAAGCTATGAATGTTTACAGATTTAGACCAATTGGCAACGAATGAATTCATAGGTGCACAATTGACCATTTATCACATTCATATCAATGTCATAAAATGTTACTTTTTCCCCATAAATATGATTTCCTCAAAACTTTAACCATAGGATATCTTCATGATAGAAATGTAGATCCACTATTTACATATAAACATTTGTACAAACTTTGCATCTTTCTGTAAAAATTGTGAATTTTGTACCATAAATAAATGTCATCAAATTGGCAACATCTCTAGAAATTTCCAATGATTTACCCATTTTTTCAACTCTTTAAAAATCCATAGCTTTTTTTATTACCTGTTCGATTTTCTTCAAACTCTTTTTGTTTTGCTCACCAGTTTTTTTTCTGCTTCTTTTAAAAAATTATTATTATGGGTAGAATCTTCTTTTAATTCCTAAAAAGGTAGCTGATTTTGTGTTTTTACAGTGTTGTAGGAGTATGCTAAACCAAAGGTCAGTGAACTATGAAATTTGTGACTTGGGATGCAGAGTTAGTGACCCAGGGCGGTATTCCACCAAGATAAAGATTTTCAGAATGACTTTACGTATGACTGGTATCAGTTCTTGTGCTGAATGATCAAGAATCTTACGCGTATTGCACTTGTTAACGTACTCCAGTCTTTCTTGAAGTCATGCGTAACTTTAAGAGCGATTTGGTGAAACACAGCCTGGGTCAAATAGTTCATGTATAGTGAGTAAAATTCCCAGCGATTATTTTCTGAATCCTCGCTTACAGAAAACTCATCGCTGAGCACTGCAAAGAGTTTTTATTTAATGGTTACTCAAGAATCATTGCAGTTGTGATGCATTTGTTATTGAATAAATCGTTGCGAACAAGGATGAGATCAAAATCATAGCCAATTTTCGGTCCGGCTGTGAACGCGATCTATGCGATTTTTTTTTTTAAGCGCAAGAAAATTATGGGAAGGGTTAGCGATGCATCGAAAGTGGGATAGAAATTTTGATTCCCGATAAGGAATTTCTGATCTGTGGTCATGAACTTTGCATCCTGGTTTGTGTTTCATAAAGCTGTTCCAAGATCTATGAGCGACTTTATGCACGACTGTAGATGCCATGCCATTTTTATTTTCCTCCCTTTATATTTGGATATTTGGAAAAGATAAACCAATAATGGGGAACATACTGTCATCAGATCTGTTTTTCATAAATTTGCTAAATTTGGTTTTAATTCAAACTCAGAAGATGGCAGTTATATTTATTTTTTGTGTTTTAATCAGTTGTGTGGACAGCTGTTCCCTCTATTAAATTTGCTTTCTCTATCTATCTCTCCCCATATCTCATTCTCCTATCCCTCTTAAAGTCATTTCTTTTCTTAACTTTCTCCCTTTCATTATTTTTATCCCTTTCCTCTCTCTCTCTCCATCACCATTGAGTTATCCCTCTCAAATAGATCTGTCTTTCCCTCTTAGTTTTTCTTCCTTCAGTTGTTGCTTTCCATCTCCCTTACCCTTCCTATTCATCTTGAAGTCATCTTTATCCTTATCTTTTTTTTTCTTTTTATCATTTCATTCTCTCGTCGCTTCTCTTCCTCCATATCTTACTTTTCTAACTCCTCTTGAATTAATGGGTCTTCCCCTCTAACATTCTTCCTCTCTTTCATTTGTACTTTCATTTCTAATTTTACTCTCACTTTCTCCCACTCTCTTTCTTGTAGCCCCTTTGCTTTCTCTTTCACATCGATCCACGTCTCCATCCATATTAAACTTTACAATAATATTACAGAGAAGAAACAATATTTACTCCACAGAACACCTGCTCCCTCATCTTTTCTCTTCTCCTATCTTTCTTCACATCTATCTTTGCAAGAAACACAAAAACAAAGTAGTAATATTCAGATTATATTCTATTTTTGTTTTCAGATTTATAGAACTTTATAAATTTGTTTTGCCTGACGTCACTGTCAGCCATTCCAGATGAATCAAATAAAAGACCCATCCATCAGATCTTGATGATACTTTACAGTCACAAGTGGCTCAGTTTAGGACTTGTGTGAGGGTGATATAATCTTCGTCTCTGTGCCCCCTGCAGTCCTCTTTGACTTTTCTTTGTTAGACGTGCATCACAAATGGGTAATATGTCTTTAAGAGTGTTGCTGCAAAGTTGCAATCAATTGCAAGTTACACTTTCTTTCATGCATGTCTTGTCAAAAGGGCAGACAGTGAAAATGAAAATGTACATTCCAATTTTGCAGTTGATTTGCAATTGATTGAACTTTCTAGCAACATCCCCTTAACATCCCCTTATAGAAGCCCGTTAAGATGTTTGGCCTGACGTCACTGTCGGCCATTCCAGATGAATCAAATAAAAGACCCATCCATCAGATTATTGATGATACTTAACACTCACAAGTGGCTCAGTTTAGGACTTGTGTGAGGGTGATATCATTTTCGTCTCTGTACTCCTTGCAGTCCTTTGGCTCAAGCTGAGACCAGTAAGGTACTTCATGAAGTTTGTTGCATTAATGGGGTGTTGTTCAAAATCAACTGCAACTTTGCACATTGTAAAAAACACACATTTTCATTTGCGCACAGTATGCGCATTTAACAAGACACGCAAGAAACAAAAGATTTCGATTGGTACTTTCCGATCAACTGCAACTTGCGATCAATTGCAACTTTTGAGCAACACCCCGTAAGTATTAAGATAGTCAACGCTGACTACATCCACTTAAATCCTTGATATCTTAATGTTGCTGTGGTAACTGTCAGAGAATAATTACTTGTCATTGTGACAAACTTCATGAAATGCTTTCCTGGGCCCTGTAACATAAAGATTTGTTTTTAATTGCTCATTCGAAAGAGCAATTCTTATTGGTTACTGATCAGTCTACTGAACAAATAGCACATTCAACAAAGATTGGATTTGCTGTTTTTATTAGCAATTAATCGCAAACCTTCATGATGCAGGACCCTAATAATAACTTTCCTAACATAGATGGATACAAGTCTGCCTTTACTCAACTAATGAACGTGAAGTAGGTGGAGTTAAAACAACTTTTCTCCCTCTATGTTCTGAGATGGTTAATGTCAGTCATAGTTTAGGATAAAGGACTGCACAGAGCTAAGAAAGGAAGATAATATCAGCTCAAAAAGTCCTAAACTGGATGCTATCACAAGCCCAAATATTAAGATATGCATATTCGTCATCCACCCAACATGAATAAAATGATACCTACACAACCTTGTGCATTGAGGAGAAAAATATGTTTGCTTTATGTTGTTTGGAAGACATCAGATTGGACATCACATGATTTAAGACTATTTTTAACAAAAAATATTGTTCTTGACAATCCTTTGTGAGGCTTGCTAGACATAGCAAAAATAATATAAGCAGACTTGATTTAAATACATGTATTGCTAATAGCTTACATGAATACAATAATTGGAACATTTTGGCATATTGTTAAAAACATGTCGCTCAACTCCTGGGCCCTGTAACATAAAGGTTTGCGATTAATCACTTTTTTGTTTTGCGATCAATTTCAAACTTTAGTACATGATTTACCATAGACTTGCGATCATTGATATCAATCGCTGTGAGATTGGCAATTAAATGCAAACCTTTATGTTACCGGGCCCAGGATTGCTGGTTTGAATTCCAGCAATGGCATCACTTCCTTCAGCAAGAAATTCATCCACATTTGCTACACTCAACCCAGGTGAAGTGGATGGGTATCTGGCAAGAATAGTTCATCCTTGAAATGCTTGCAAATTCATGGCAGCAAGGCTAAATCTTAGACATAATAATAATAGTAAAACGTGCATTGAGCATTCTGCACAGTCATGTTTCATTATAAAAATAAATTATGCAGTAGTGCTTGATCCAAACAGATATTCATTCTTTTCAAATCACTCTTGATGGTATAAATCCATCTCTTCCCACTTCTATTTCAATATCGGATCTGTTCTTAGTGGGAAAGTGATTTCCGGTTTGTGAAAATTTAGACTTCCCGCTTCTTTTATACATAGATAATTTTCCAGTTTTCTTTATACCTAATGAGGATAGGCTTGAATTTCCATCCAGAGACTGGTAATGATATCGGAAGTGCCTTAAGCAGTCATAGACATGATCAGGGGCTATATAAATCCAAACATTGTATTATTATCATTATTAGAAGCAAACAAGATTGTTATAACTGAATAGACACTCATGCACGTATCAACCATATAAGCATATATAGTTTATGATGAAAACTGCAGAGCGCCTCCAGCATTCTAAATTTGCATTCATAGTTGGAGACATTAATCATTCCAGCATTGAGTCATTCAAAACAATTTGCAGCCTGATTGCTTGATGAGATAAGGCACTACCTTCTAAAGACCAAGAGGGTGTTGCTTGTCACAGCAATTATTAGTCAGCGCTGACTAATTACAATGAAATCCTTGATTTTAGTCGCATGAAGATCACATTCACTGACTGTTGCTATGGTAACTGTCGGAGAATGACTGCTTGTCTCTGCAACAAACTTCTTTAAATTCCCTCCTTATGCTGTATTGTATTATCTATTGTCTTCTATAATGACGGTACGCTGTGGATACCCATCCAGCTCCACAAAGAGATATCTATACTCGTATTTGCCGCTCTCATTCTGGAAGAAAATTGCACAAAAAATGCAAAAGAATAGAATAAGTGACTTTCAAAAATGCTAAACCATTCCAGAATATGCATGAGGTGTATTCCAATATGAGTTCCTCACTTTCAATGCAAGTGAATGGCTGAGGGTGTTTATATTGTTGTCACGTTTGCTTTCATTTTTGTACAGCCGTTGCATTGTTCACAATTTGATTTTTTTTCATGCATAACAACCGGAATGGATTGCAACTAGGGACTTTATCCAGGTTTTGAAAATGATATGGGAATTTGGCTTTCGAAAAATTGGAGACAAGCATTAGACAAAAGGTCTCGTAGTCTATGGGGTTTGAAAAGAGTGTTGGAATTCACTGTAAATCATCTGTAATTCTATTTAAATTTTCAAGCAGTATTTTGATTGGCAGTCTATACTTTAAAGATGAGATACATGCAGTAATGATTTTGATGGGCATGCTGATCAACAGAGAAAGGTATCATTCATTGAAAGGGCCTTCTGTATCCAACTAGTTTCTTCTGTTTCACCTTCCTCCTCTCCCCTCACCCTTCTTCTACCCTCGATCCCTCTCTTTCTCTCTTAATTTTTCTGATCTTACCATCCTAACCCTAAAAGAGCCATGTTATAGCCAGGGGTTGGGGGAATTTCATTCTTCATCTCTCCCTTCCTTTCTTTTAACCCTAATTCCCCTCCCTTTCACCATCCCAATCTAGTCTGCAGGTACAGACCATTTTACTTTAGTTTTCCGAAATTTCCATAATCAAGAGTCCACATATTGAGACCATCTAACAATATTATAAAGTTCTCGCAAAGCCCTTCAGGCAGTGTAAAAAATACAACACTGAATGCAAATGGTTTGTGCCCGCAGACTACTCCCAATTCTCCTCCCCTAGATTCTACTAAATCTTTACCTTCATCTCATTATTTTTTTCAGGCCTTCCAGGTAGACATATTCCTATTTCCATATACCCTTCTCTCCCCTACCACTTTGCACCCCTCCCCTTCTTTCCTTCCCTTATTCTCTCCACTCTTTAATTTTTTTTCAGTTCTAGATGCACAGTAGCTTTCCTCTCAGGGCCTTGCAAGTAGACCTACATCCTCAATATGGCTATAAAATGAGAGAAGAGGTAGTTGTAAACAAGAATAGAATCTTGTTTATCTTTACCTTCATCTCTTTCTGGCCTTCTAGGGAAACCCATTCCTAGGTAGTTCCCTATACCCATCTCTCCCCGCCCTTTTACCTCCCTCTCCCCTCTTCTCCCACCCCCCCCC
>BQKZ01006098.1:23052-37023 GCA_036244855.1 Temnopleurus reevesii | reverse complement strand
GTGTTGCTTCCGGGGTCCTATGTGACTGGGGCTTTAGGCATTGGTATTTTTTAACACTTTTCAGGTAAGACAAATTCATGTTCAATCATGGTGTTCTTTAGACACCCTGATTTTTCCTCTGAAAGAATACCTGATCATACACCACAAAATAAAATATCTAACAATAGAAGGCATTGAATTCATACAATGAGGATACAGCAAATTTGCCATTTGGTACTTTTGACACAAAACTAGCAAAATTTTATGCTGTGGTCACCTTCTTTCAATAGATATGTTAATTCAAGATCACTACAAGTGTTTCCTCTGAACCTTCAACATCAGTTTAATGCAGTTTTTACTGGGTATCTAACATGGAGGGTATTGCTAGAAAGTTTCAATCAATTGCAAGTCGCAGTTGATCAGGGCATTGTTTTACCAAGTTACGAAAGACTTTAGGAACAACCTTACGCAAGATGGGTATCAGTTCTTATGCGGATGGATCGAGAATTTCATGCGTACTCGACTCGCTAACGTACTCCAGTCTTTCTTTATTTTGATCCTAACTTTAAGAACGACTTTGTGAAACACCACCCAGGAAGCGAAAATCAAATCCATTGTTTGGCAAGTGTAAGGTTGGAAGTTAGCCCGTTGACTACTGAATTATCTAATTCTTATAGGCTTTGTGCAGGGATGATGCGGTTCCAGTAGTCCACGGGTTAAGACTGTGCAAATGAAAATAAATATTTCAATTTGCAACCAAGAAGCATTCAAGTTTTGATCAATTGCAAAATTCTAGCAACAGCCCGAAGAGTGTGAATGGTATAAAAGAAATGTAACATGTACTTGGAATTTTTTGTTGAAGCTAGAAAAGCGTATGTGGGAGCAGGATTTTATGAACATGAATAATGATACACTGTTCAAATTATTTTCATGAAAACTGAGCAATTTTTTACCATGACCACACCACTCAATGTGTTGTTACATTGGATAACAAACAAAATTGGACAAATGAAATTTGAAGTACAAATGTACAGTATCTAAAAAGGAATATTATATTCAAACAATATACCGTGAGCAAAAGGAACAAAGGATTTGGACAAGGTAAACACAAGAAATTTTCCTTCATCTTGTTATGTGGAGAATGGTGAGACGGGTTCTGCACTTGTATAGTGAGTTAAAAGGACAGCTATTTTCTATGTTGATCACAAAGCTAGTGTGAATTCTTGAATGAAGTTGTTTACATTGTCCAAACCCTTTGTACCTTTGACTAGGGCAAAAAAACAATAAACACAAAAATAAAACCAATCAGGCAAGACTGGTCATGTATATACATTGAAAGTATTCATTGCAGCACCAATCTTAGTTATCATTTATATCTTTTGGTTTGAAACCAATCGGGAAGGCACAACGTCTGAAGGAAGTGAAATGACATTACAAGTACGAAAGCACTCGGCTATACACACAGACTAAATACACATAACAGTTCTAAAAAAACATTAGGATAGACAAAACAACTAAGTATCACCCATGAACATTATTCAAAATCACCTGAAACCGATTCAGAAATCTTTACATTTCTGTGCTTTGATTTTATACGATTATTGATAAATCTATCTGAAATTTATATCAAATACCTGTATCTTGAGAAGAGAGGAGACAAAAAATATCAAAAGTATAGAGAAGAGATAGAGAGGAAAATAAATCTGCATAGAGTATAATAAAAATAGAACAGAAATCAGAGGTAAATTGTGGATGATACCTTTACCATTATGATCCAATAACTAATCTGTCTGAAAATAATTTTTTTGAAGCTGTAAATTCTTAAAATGACCGGGATGCAGAAATTGATTGATGCTATATATAATACTGTTTATGCCCATCGTCATAGTGATACACAGAAACTTCAATTAACAAGAAAGACAAACACAAATCGCAATAATTTAGACTAAATAAAATGGACAATAAAAACAGGTCAATATCCCATCACACATCACACATATTCAAATAACTGTTAAAAATACAACTAAAAGAATTTGACCAACACAGAAGTAACAAAAATTAGGATGATGTCTGGGGATACATGAACACAAAGCCAATTGTCATTTTCTTGAGTATTTTTGTTCTGTCTGAAAAGCCGTTCAGGGTGCTCCATTGTTCACACCACTTGCCCAGACATAATTCAGCATAAAAAACCCCAAAGCTCTGCACATACATATATAGCATTAATTATGTTTACGTCATTGAAATTAGTCAAATGATAGAGCTTGCAACTGGATATGGCCTACTCACAACAAATTTATTGGCAGTCAAGAATATCTAGTTCTTATGAGGTGTTGTTCGAAAGTTACAATTGATCTCAAGTTGCAGTTGATCGGAACGTGCCAATCGAAATCATTGTTTCCTGCGCGAATGAAAATGCGTGTAACAATTTGCAAATTTGCAGTTGATTTTGAACAACACCCCCTTAGACTATGAAACCATTACATGCCAAATCAGGCAAGTGATGTTTTCATTTGCTAGCCCGATGGCTCAATTTTACTGGCCCAAGGCATTCGGGTAAGTGGGTTTGTGGCACTCTGCCCTTTGACTGTAGCAAATATTGAGATAGAAATTGGCGATAGAAATTGGCAATAGTTGATAAAGTTAATTATGTTCTGAGTTATTCTTCAACATAAAATGAGGTTCTTTTGCTGAGGTATGAATGCTCAAAACAATAAGGTAGCCTATTTTATCAAATTTTTAAACCTTACTTTTTCTTTCTTTCTTAAAAAAAAAATCTCCAATCTCCAGATATGCATAAAAGTATGTAAGTTGAAACAAATCTAGAAATTGCATGATACAGTACACATATAAGGTTTGCAGATGCACTATTTGGTGTATTTCTGTCAAAAAATAGTCCTGAAACAACTCAGCAAAAGCTCAAAAATAAAGAAGAAAACACACTACCTTCCAGGTTAGTTAACTGTACCCTAAACTTCATGTGTTTAAATCTTTCTTTTTAAACTTTTGCTCAGCCCTTTTCAGGACTATTTCTTGAAAGATAGTCTATACACTACTAGTGCACCCGCAAATATTGTTCATGTAGTTTGTGAGTTGTTTGACCTGCAAGTATTGGTGTAAATAAAATCAAATTAGTTTCCCGAATCCCAAATGCTAATTGCTAAATAAAAAAAAACATTCTTCAAGTTAAAATTCTCTTTGAGACGTTCAGACATAGACTAAAAATGACTTACATGTAAAATCTAAGAATTTAGGTTTAAAAGCACTTTAAAACGAATTTGTGAGAATCTTCTTGAGTTTTGCACCATTTGTTAAATTGAGTCACATTTATAAAATCATTTTCACAGAATAATATTTTATCAGAGTTTACATGCATTGGGCTTATCATTCTATATTTTGTTTATACTGTACATTATGATCTGTTTATAAACCGTTTCTTCTTAGACCTGAGAACTCTTTTTTTAAAGAACATCATGAATATACAATACACTTTTAAAAAAGGAAAACTTTTATAAAAAACACTACTGATACTTCAATGGTATATGTACAATGTATAAGTTAACATGAATCATGAACATTGCATATTCTCAAATAATATGAGAATAGAGACGAGTTTCATGCATAGAAGGACTTTCTTCATTGAAGAAATAAATATTCATACATCTCACTCTGAAATTGAATGAAAATATACCTGCAAATTAAGGATCACCAGAGTGTCTGCGAAGAAGTTGCGTAGTAAGATAAGAAGCCTCTGCTGTAGTTGTTGTCATATATATATATATATTTTTTTTAAAATAGGAAGCCTTTGCTGCAGGTCGGTAGCAAATCCACATTATCCAAAGAAATATTCATCCCAAATCTGATTTGAAGTCACAGATGTGTTAATTTGATATTTTTGCACACGAGCCCTGATGTCCATTTGTATGAATCGTAGGTATCCATGGCTACACGTTTGAAAGATTCAATAAACCGACTCTTCGCTGCTTCCCCTGTCTGTCCATAGGTATTGATCGTCGTCTAGCATACGAGCGAGTTCTCGGTTGTACGGCGCGTAAAAGTCGTCAAGTAGTTGCTTCGTCTCCGGGAGCATAGGTCCCAGCTGTGTTTTCTCCGGAGTTCGAGTGTTCTCCGCCTCATCCCGGCATATGTTGATGAGGGATGAAAAATGGAGATTTTCTGTAAAGGGAAAAAATAAATATCAATTCATTTATTTATTTCATTTATTCATTAGGTAATTTAGTTTCATTGGTCAAGGCTGACTCACACCTTGGCCTCTGTTTCTTCATTGGCCAGCGTCTTTGAAAATAAAAAACGCTCCTGGGGCGCACAGTATACGGTAATCAGACAGTGGACTGACGCTCAGCCTGCGCTCCAGGAGCGTACGCCGAACGTCACTCCACCGTGTGACCTGCGTCTTTGTACATCCAGGGAGCATTTTTAAAAATGTTGGGCCTACGTATGCTAAAAACGCAAAGATGAGAGGCGGCCTTTAGTTGTGCGACCCTCTCACAGTACTGAGTATGACGTTTGTTAAATGGGGGTATATGCTAGTTATTCCTAAAGTTTATCATTGCAAGCCCATACAATAGCTCCATCATAAGGAAAATTAAGAATAACCTTTGGGGCCAGAACGAGTAGCTAAGCATTTCCTTACTTTATGAGTTGACCATAATATCTAAACATAAAATATTGTTATTAATGTCCTCTAAAAGTATCTCTCAATTGAAAGAGTTTTCTAGCCTGGCTTGAAAACAAATGTAAAGAGCTAAAATATGTCAACAAATGTAATGATTGTAAATGTTAAAGTGTACGATAACTGGATTTACTAGTATATTTCTGCCTGATAAATGAATAATTATCTTACCCAGTCCTAGAAACTGATAGAGCTCTGTAAGTTTCTTGAAGCAGTTCTGATTCCAGTCGTTCGTGTTGATAATCTTTAATCTTTTCTTAGGGAAAAATGATAACCAATCGCCGACATAGACACTGTATAAACCAATTTCTAGTCTCTGGTAGGGAGTGAGAAAAGAGAAAAGCATATAAAGTGGATTTCGTACTGAAAATGTCCCATACAACATAAAAAATAATTTTCCATCCTGTTGACCTAGATGGTGTTTCATTAAGTTTGTCACAGCGACAAATAGTCAGCGCTGGTTAAATCCAATTAAATTTGTTATCATAATTCAATGAAAAGCATAATTTCTGACTGTTGCTATGGTAAGTGTCGAAAAATTACTGCTTTGTCATTGCAACAAACTTCATGAAACGCCCTCCTGATTAGGCCTATAATCTGATTTAAACAATAGGGTTTGTCAAGAGCAATTTCTTTTCATCTGCAATAGATGGAAATAATTAACATAGAACACAAAGGATGCTCTACTCCAAAGTAAAAACACTTCATAATTCTATGAAAATCATCATTTCTCAAATAAAAATCAGTAGACATATCAATTTAGAATCATAGCTTAAAAAGATTATTCAATGAAATTTGATTTTGTTTTCAGTTGGTCATTACAACTGAGAATAAAAAAAAACTGGGAAATATTACAACATGGAATTACCCATGTATGAGTCAGAGAGAGAGAGAGAGAGAGAGAGGAAGAAGGAAGAAGAAGGGGGAATGGGGAGAGAAGAAGGTAGGAGGAGGGGACAGAGAGAGGAACAACAAGGAGAATAAGAACATACTTGAGGTTTTTGAGAAATGAGAGAGAATGGAACCTGCGAGGTGTTTCACCAAGATAAGAAAGACTTTACGCACGACTTTAAGAATTATTCAATTATTTATCTACCCAACACAAAAATCATTCAATTGGACTTTAAGTTCGACTGGTATCCCTTCTTGTGCGTAATAATTCATAATACTACGCGCATTCAGCGCGAGAACTGATACCAGTCGAATGTAAAGTCGTGCGTAATGTCTTTCTTATCTTGGTGAAACACCTCCCTGGTAAAGAAAGAGGAAAAAGACAAAAAAGACAAACAAGAAGGAAGTTTAATAATTATGCTCTCAGCCATTCATATGAGATGAAAGCTTTTATTTATATGAAAAAACAACACCTTACCTAGGCGGTGTTGCTCAGAATCAACTGCAAATCAACTGCAACTTTGGAAATTGTAACGAGCATTTTTATTCGCGCGCGGTGTGCGCATTTAACAAGACACGCATGAAACAATGATTGTGATTGGCGTATTCCGATCAACTGCAACTTGCGATCAATTGCAACTTTTGAGCAACACCCCCTTAGTTAATAATCCAGAGTTGTTCTGAACTCACCACATATTGCCTTATACTGCTGGTGTCATACGTGCATGTGCGTAGATCTAACCTCTTTATGCACTCTTGGAACTTGCTTATACAACCCTTCACTCGCTCATGAAAGTGTTCAGGTGTTAGACCGCTGGTGTTTGTAAAATAGAGGTAGTCCGAATATAATCTGTAGTTAAAGATAATCAATATATAGATTTTAAACTTTATGATCACCATCATCTTCATGATCATGATCCTCTTGATCGATTGAACGAATACTACCAATCCTACAATAACCCCACAACTGCCAGTTGACAAAGATCTAACAATATCATTACCAGCATCCCCTAAATGACAATCAAATCCCAAACAACATGATCTGCACTGTCCCTATATGATGATGATGATGATGATCATCATCATCATCATCATCTCCATCATCATCATCATCGCCATCATCATCGTCATCGTCACCATCATCATCTTCATCATCACCATCAACATCATCATCGTCATCATCACCATCAACATCATCGTCATCTTTACCATCACCATCATCATCATCATCATCCTCCTCATCATCATCATTATCATCATCATCACCACCATCCTCCTCCTCCTCCTCCTCCTCCTCCTCCTCCTCATCATCATCATCATCATCATCATCCTAATCATCCTCCTCATCATCCATCCTCCTCCTCATTCCTCCTCACTCCTCCTCCCTCCACTACATCAATCAGAGTAGAAGGAACAAATGAATTGTAACATTCAAACGTTCACAATAGCTAGACGAACACAAAAGTAAGAAGCTTCCCTGTTTATCCACAAAACGGGTGCAACACATGTTTGTCATTTCCCTGCCAGAATATGGGAGAGAAATACATTTTTCTTGGATGCATCTAGTTATTTATAATGCTTGAATGAAAGTTGTTTACCTTGTCCGAATCCGTAATCGTCCGTGTTTTCATGATGTGATGGGAGCCAGATTGTATTGTCACACGAAATGAGTTACAAATCCATTGAAACGTGTCCTTCAATAGAAGTAACATATTCGATAGGATGCCCATTGAATTGGCGCTATGTCAGGATTTCTTTGTCTTAATGCAGCAAATACCCTTTGGCTCCCATCACTTTGTGAAAACATGGACACATTGTCCCTGGCTACCTACCTATCTGTTGGGTTCCTTAGGATTGCTATGGCCCTAGCGTCAGGTTGGATGCTTATGATCAACTCGCCATTCACGTGTGCAGGACCAAGAGTTGAGTTGGGATAAAACATCCGCCAGCTCCTATTATCCCACATTGTCGATGCTGACCCATCACCTTTGAAACAAAAGGAGCATTTATTAGGCACTGTGGTGCAGTGGTTCTGACTCTCGCCTTTCAACCAGAAGGTCGTAGGTCCAAATCCCACCCATGGAGTTAATTTCCATCAGCAAGAAATTCATCCACTCTATGCTGCACTTAACCAAGGTGAGGTGAATGGGTATCTGGTAGGAATTTTTATTCCTTGTAATGCCATGTGTGCTGGGATAAAGCCAGGGTAATGATAATGCAAAGCGCCTTGAGCACTCAGCTGAGTGTATACGTGCGCTATAGAAATGGCATCTTTCTCATTATTATTAAAAACAAAAGTCTGGCCTTTGTGATCTTTTTAGAATAGTCAAGGTAAAAAAATAATAGAAGACATACTATTATGCATTCTGATATTCTTTTCTCACTTTTAATTGAAGTAAAAAGTGATTTGTATTCATTAGAATTAGTGAAGGCTTCAAATGAAATAAGATATTATGGGTCAACTGCATGGAGGAACATCTCTAAAGCCCCTGTCACATAGGGCCCGAAAAGCAACATGATCCAATACTACTCTTTGTTCGCAGGCAGCTAACTTTAAAGTGAATAAAGAGTCGTGTTGAATCGTGTTGAATCGTATTGTGTCTGGGGCCTTATGTGACTGGTGCCTTGCATCATATACATGTATATCTATACTTACCTACGACAAGTTTGGATATATTGAGACTTGTTTCCGTGGCATAATTGCTGATGGCCCGAGCATACCGCATGTAATATGACAATGGATCTGAATTCAACTTCGTGTGATTTACATGGCCCCGACCTATATAGCAAGAGTATACAGATAAGAAACACATAAGAGGCAAATCTAAAACTAAGAAACATATAAAAAGCATATGAGAAACGTATAGACAATATTTAAAGAACCATCAATAAGATATAAACTATTTCTGTAACATAAAGTGGGACATGGGACAATATATCCGTATGCTGTATTTTGAACTGTACGGACACAATAATCACAAGCCGTTTCCAATTTGAACAGCATTACAAAAGACCATTGAATTGGCGTTCGACTTAATTTTACGGAAATACATTATATTTTGTTCATACCGTAGAATAAACATACAATAGGAAACATTTTTAAATTATATGAATCATAAGAAAATTTTCAAGATATTTTCTGAATAAATCATAATCAAGTTATAAGAACTACACTACTAAACAATTGGGAACTATTTCAATGGTTACACTTCACTATGGGGTTTCTTTTCAGGATGGAAAATGAATCGTAAACACATAATCCTACAACTGAAATCACTCGTGTTAAAAATGATTAGAAGTCTTTTTAAGCAGCGCTTTGTATCCTCTGGAAAAAGCGCTACATAAATTCAATTACTATTATTATTATCATTATTATTATCAAAGGCATAATGTTATCAGAAATATAAAAACGCATATCAAAATTTGTAATCCACAGTGGTCCAGGGCCCCGTAACTGAAAGCTTTAAACTCGATTGGAGATATCAATCTAAAGTGAAACCAATACAAAAGTTTGCGATTGATCGAAAAATTGACCGTATCTCTTTTATGGTGCACGGGCCCCTGATGTAGTTATAAGAAGAGTCTAGCCCTACTCCAAAATAGTATTTCTTCAATTAAAGCAGGAAAATCAGATGAACAGAACAAAAATAAAGTTTGAGAAAGATCGGACAACTAAAAAGAAAGTTCTGAATGTTTAGATGTTTAGACAAATTTGGAACTGACGCCGTCATATTATTAGGTGCACAACTGACCATAAATTTATAATATTCATATCAATGTCATAAACTGCTAATTTTCTCCAAATAAATATGATTTCACCAAAACGTTAACGATAGGATATCTTCATGATAGATATGTAGATCCCCTATTTGCATGTTTACATTCACGCAAACTTTTGTTTTCTATTCGATAGAAATGACGAATTTCGCACCATTAATATAACTAAAATTCTGGTTAATTGTACACCTCTGATGTCATCAAATTAGCTGAAAATTTGCTCTTTAATTACCTGTCCGATTTTGTTTAAACATTTTTTTTTTATCTGCTCACCAATTTCTTCTACACCTGTTAAAAATTATTATTGTGGGGGTAGAATCTTCTTTTAAAGCCCAAGTAAAGTTTTGGTAAAAGCAAATATTTTTATCGCCAAATTTTATCTAAGAATTTATATTAAATGAAACATAGTATCATGAACATGTTGTACAAAAAAGTGTGCAAAAAATGAACACGTTTTGGAAAAGTTATAACTTAAAAATGTGCAAAATATTTCAGCGTCGTGTACCCCGACACTAATTTAATATTTTCTTTCTTGATAAAGGACAACTTCTCATGCACAGAATCGGATGAAAATTGCAGAGTTTAATATTAGTGTATTCCTTTTTATCATGTTTTTGTCAAATCTTGGAAATAACTTTGTATATGCCCGATAACAAGCAAAATATTGTTACAACCAGGAGAGGGCGCTAAATATGATTTGACGGTTAAAATCAAATTTTTAAAGGAATCAGCGTGTGAAAGATTATGCTATGATCTCAAAATGTGTATAAGGATTATATGTCATGGTTAACATCCCCAACAGTTCACATTTCTTAATCTTTACTAAAACTATACTTGGGCTTTAAGAAAAAAAAAATGAATATACATATATGTAAAAACAACAACCAGTATCTATATTGTGCAACGCCCGAAGAGTGTTAAAAGAAACATCGGTGATTAATAAAATTTATTCATAAATGAACATCTATAATGTAGTAAAAGATTAATCTACAGAACTATCTATTGAAATTAACAATTGTGAGCACTTTAATTCACTACTGGTGTGTCTCCAACATTGGTCTGGTGTTGCAAAATACATATATACAAATCTGGTGTTATATGGTGTTCAGTGTAGTTTACACTAACCTCGTACACACCTATATATTCCAGAAATTCGTTTATTATCCCGTTGTATCGAAAATGTATGACAATGTATTATCTGATTATAGTGAGCGAAAGTGTAGGTAACACCATAACTTGACGTGTATGATTAATTTCGGTTCAGTTCAGTTCAGTTTATTTTCATTTCTGATCGAACCGTATAAAAAAAAAATAAGTTACCAAATACAAATTAAATAATGATAAAATTAAAGTAAAATGACGTCATGTGGTACTAATGAGAACAATATGTATGATTACTGTCCATGGGCGCGGCATAATTCAATTCATAATTCTGACAAATATATAACAATGCGACTGGAAACAGGAGTCTACGAAAAATCTGAGCTTGCAGAGTGTGTGTCCCTCATAAATAAACTAATAAATGTATATAAATATATGCGCAGAGCTTCCTTTCCCCTGACAGGCGTCTCCGAAAATTCGGGACTTTATTAAATTGGCTAAAATCAATGCACAACATCGTTCTTTTGAGTTAAATATATATGCATAATATACACGCATGCCTACAAAATAGTATATAAATATGTTGTTGTTTTGGGTTTTAACGACGCTTCATTCAAATGCATATCTGAGCCATTACGGTTTATCTTCCTTAGCGCGCTATAGCATGTCAGGTTTATAATCCACGTGCTACTTCTAAAAGTACACCTAGTGATAAATAAGCGATAATCAATACAAAATAGCAATAGAAATAGGACAAAGAAACAACACAGGGGCAGAGAAAGAGTGAAGCAAGAGAAGTGTTAGGAGGGAGAGATGTAGGGCGCTTAGTGCTCAAGGCGCACAAAAAGGGAAAATACAAAGAGAGCGGAAAATAATCAAGAATATAGTATATAAGAAAGACATCAAACGACTAAAATACTGAACAAAACATGGTAACAAGTGGAAACATATTGGAAATATGTACGATAGAATATATATTCAATTGGGGAAATAGGCATTACAGCGCGCAAAGGATATCAGTAATAAAAGAGAAAAGGATGGAAGAGAAATAATGTAAAGCGCCTTGAGCACTCAGCAGAGTGGATACGTGCGCTATATAAATTGCATCTATTATTATTATTTATTATTTTATTATTTCAGAGCGATAATTACTCATTCAAATTTACAAGAAAACTGGAGATATATATACAGGGACTTCGTATTATATGGGGTTAAGAGACTTAATCGAAGCTTTCTTTTTTTCAATTCAAAATTTGAATGTGGCCAGTGAAGAGGCAAACATATTGTAACCATTAGCAGAATGAGAATGAGTTCGTAGATTTATAAGAGTCATTGATATATATATATTATAAAAAGCAAAGGAGAGTGTCGCCTTGAGATAAACCACATGTAATATATTTAAAATCGGATGTAACTATGTTTATTGCAGGACCGGATCCAGGATTTTGAAATAGGGAGGGGAGGGGGTGGGCATAGGGACCGTCGGCCGTAGGCCGACGAAATCGAGTGCAAACCCCGAAGTAAGGCTCGATGCTATAGCGGGCTGGGGGCGGTGTCTGGTGGCCTCCCAAAGAAAATTTTGAATCTTAGACGAGCTTAGATGTGTTTCCCTGTCATCTTAGGGTCTTTTCATGGGTTGCTTCTCTGAGATTTTTTTAGCAGCTAAGCTTAATAAGGGGAGAAATGGAGCACAAAAAATTCCTCTCCGAATTTACAGGGGGGTGGAGGATTACATGTCCCATGTGCCCCCCCCCCCCTCCTGGATCCGGCCCTGCATCGAAAGATACAAATTGCTTCCGATTAAAAAGATGACTCCTGTCCCACTCCAAGGCCTAGCCTTCCCACGATCGCCTATTATGAGAATGCTTGGAGTGTAATATATTGTGGTTGATCGTGTCGAAGGCCTTGGAGAAGTCCAGTAAAATACCAACAGTGTGAGAGGTCGAATCAATATGAAGCTTATGGGGTGTTGCTCAAAAGTTGCAATTGATCGCAAGTTGCAGTTGATCGGAACGCACCAATCAAAATCATTGTTTCATGCGCGTTTTGTTACATGCGCATATCGTGCGCGAAGGAAAATGCGCGTTACAATTGGCAAAGTTGCAGTTGATTTGCAGTTGATTTTGACCAACACTCCATTAGAGAAGCTTTTTCAACAAAGGGCAAAAGAGCATGGATGGTATAAAGTCTTTCCCTAAAACCAAATTGGAAGCTTGAAAGAATGACGCATTTTTTTCAGGAGTGAATAAATGTTTCTTCTATAGAAGTTTGTTAAAGGTGTTTGAGTTTTCACAAATTCTGCCGCTGCACTTAATCTCATTACATCCAGATTTCCAAAAAGTTAATAAATTCAGATTTCTCTAAGTTGCTTTCAACGCTTGTCTGAACGCTTCCTATGTGTTTTGCATATCGCTTTTGAAAATTGATGAACGGTTTTCGAAAAATATTTTCTTTTTGCAAGGTTATACACTTTAAAACAATACGCAAACGACAAATGTATTTTAGTACCACATCTTATGGAAACACCCAAGGTGTCAAATTTTACACAACTCGTCTGTGTTTTCACGAAGTGACGGGAACCAAAGGGTATTGTTGCATGAAGACAAAGAAATCCTGACATAGCGCCAATTCAACGAGCATCCTATCGAACAACGTGTTAATTCTATAGGACACGTTTCGATATATTATAGATTTGTCTAACAATACCCTCTGACTCCCGTCACTTTATCTATTTATTGATCAATATTTTAGCAGGATGCCCTCACAAGATGTTGGTATCACGGGAGGCAGGTCCTGCATTATACAAGTACAGTCAAACCTCTCTATAGTGGCCACTGTGTATGGTGACCACCTGTCCATAGTGGCCACTTTAAATAGATTCCCTGCAGGTGAAAATACATGTTATAGAACCTGTCTATAGGGGCAACCTGTCTACAGTGGCCACTTTTTCTGTTTCCCTTGGGGTGGCCATTGTAGACAGGTTTGACTGTACATGAACTTCATGAAAACACGTACGAATTGGTGTATTTAACACCTTAATTACACTTACCTAGTCGAATCCTACTCCACCAATGTGGCTCCTTATTGGTATCTACAATGTAAGGGTGCTGTATGAGTTTATTCCACAGGTCTGTGGTGCCACATTTTGGCATCCCGATCAGATATAAATAGGGCAGACACCGACGTGGTTTCCGTTTGACGTCCCAACATGGATTCTTCATTTTACTTGAAAACGGCTCGGGACGCTTCTTAAAGAGCTGGAAAATGAATAAAAAGGTAAAAGAATTGAAAATAAAATTTGCAAACCGTAGACATACCAAAGCTTTGTGTTTGTTTGTTGCTTTGGTAGTGTGTTTTCCGCTAAACGCCGACGCACGCCTTGGAGTTTTTAGCCTACGTCGGCCCAGCGTTTATGAAAAAAAGAATCGCTCGGGAAGTGTCTTAAAGAGCTGGAAAAAAAATGATAAAAGAATTAAAACGCTCCCTGGATGCACAAAGACGCAGGTCACAGGGGGGGGGGGGGGGGGGGG
>BQKZ01006098.1:0-12990 GCA_036244855.1 Temnopleurus reevesii | reverse complement strand
GGGGGGGGGGGGGGGGGGCGTAAAGGCTTTTTATGGTTTAAAAGGGCATATACATAGATTATAAACAAATAACTAAATAAAATATCTCACCCTTCGGACGACTAGATATCTCATCTTATAAACTGCTATTAAAGAAGCAGAATGAAGATCCTCTTAAATTGTTACGATCTATAAGGTGCAGCCAACTTAGGCAAAATTGTCTGCCCTGTTCCTGGAGAAAATTACAGTGAAAAATGCACACTCGCTCCTTCCAAGGATGTTAAGATTGTGACGCCAAAGCTACGCCGTCCCTGATAGTATAACTCGAACTTCGCAATACCAACAAGTCTGTAAACATGGTGTTGAAGCGATTCACAGTAGGAAAAAAAAAACCAAGCACACACTTCCAACGATGACATGTAGTATACCAGTCAAACAACTCTGTGATACTGTCAGTGGCACGTATTCCGCAAGCGATAAGTCATTGTCATTTAGACTCTTGGTTTAGGCCTAATTAAGTGTTGAATGGCCTTGGTCTAAACCCTGGTCTAAACAACAAAGTTAAACCTCGCTATCGGAATACGGGCCTGTGATTTCTCCTGGTCCATTTCATTCGTCAAAATAGAAATGCGCAAATTACAGGCTACACTTCTAATACGAAACTATTATTTACACCAGCAGAATAAAATCCCACATGACTAAAGCTCAAAAAGATATATATAAATTAATTATCAATGCTTGGAATCAAAGAATTAATACATTAATGTCAAATTTATTATTTATCATGTAAAAAAAAACATCCCTCAGCAGGACTGTTCCACTTTGAGATTACCCAGCAACCAAGTGAGATAACACTCTTTGTATTTCCATGTCCGGGTCTGGCCAGGCTTCACCACCACGATAGAATGTGAAAGGTCCATTGTTTGGGTGAGTATAATAAGCAGGTAAGTGGGCATCTGAAATCAATGCAAATGGCTTTTACATAAGCTTTTACACATGTAATAAACAGTATAAAAGTCAAAACGCGTAGCTATACCCGTTCGTGATATATATAATGAAATCATGATGAATTTGTAAGGAGCATGGTTTAACAGCGAGGTATATTTTAGGCTTGATATGGTTCATTAAAATATGAATTCTTCCTCTGCGGACATTCGCTTATTGTACAAAAGTTTAGAGTCCCGTTAAAATTATACCAGTGCAGTACAGTTTGGAATGTGCACTTTACTCCTATATACTATTTCAAATATGGGGTAGCTTGTCAGTATCCAACATTTTACCAACCAAGTATAAAAAAAAAAAAGTATAAAAAAAAAAATCTTTAAAAATTAAAAACATCCTTGGGCGGGCAATTTGAAGGGATGACCTTGGAGATTCCATGCAGCATGGAAACAGCTGGGAAATCGGATTGCAGTTTCATTTTTTTTTTTTATCAAACTTGAAAATGAACTTAGTCCATATGTTGCTGGATGTTGACTCGTTTACTGGCTGTTACGAATTTTAAATGCTATATTCAGAAACTACATATTCGCAGCTTTTGCATGATGTAACAAGTGTGGGTTCGAATAGAGATAGCAGTAGAGAATCAACAAGATAAACATGGTACCAAATATTTTTGTAGCAGGTTTTTTTTTAATTAATTTTATCCTCTTTCATTAAAAGTTTGGTTAGATTAAAAAAAGCTGATTTGAAAGAATGAAACTTTTACTTTCGATTAAGACAAAAACATGAAATTTCATAACATCCCGAAGAAGAAATGACAGCTTAAAAAAACGGTATTTTGATTCGCATCAATCTTACGAAGTGAGAAATAAATATCTATTCTATCATAATTCATCTTGACACCAACGGTGTCGCGATACTCCTAGCGTATTACGGTACCACACACACACACACACACACACACACAGAACATTGTATAAGAGCACATACAGTGCGCACTTCAATACACTGCCACATCATGCCGAATACGCACTGAGAGAGACTCTTGCGCTATTGGTCAAGGAGGGGTTAACGGCTGTTTCGAATTTTGAACGCACGGTCCATTAATTCGAGGCCTGAATAGAAGAATTATTATTGGAATAACTATAAGTGCGCCTATCATGACCAATCGTTCTGCTTAATTGATTGGTGATAAGTTCTAACATTTAGTACTCTTCAACATAACACAACAATCTTGGAAAGTAAAATTTTAGGCTGCAAAAGAAGATATTCTACCTTTAAGACTCCTGCAATTATGCTGTTCGCCAAGTTCTTGACGCTCACTGTCCGTTGTCAACCCGCACGAGAAACCCAAGGCTCTGCGCAGCTTGGTATGGTCCTGAAGTACATGAAGACAACAAAGGCGGAACATTGCGCGGAGATGGCGCAAGTCACGAACAGTCAGTGGCCGTGAACTCTTCATACGTCAGAAACTGACTGAGATCATCCAGACAGCAACAACAAGTTTCTACACTGACGCCTTTCTGACATCGAATCCTAGGAGCATGGGTATGTATGTAACCCATCGCACATACAATTCACAACCCATTCACAACAACAATTCACAACACAACACATACAAATCGCACATACAATTCACAACCCTTTACTTCATACTGAGAATCAACAATAACCACAAGATGTTGATCAGGATGATCATCGGCTAAGTATATGACTTAGCGGACCACTTTGATGAAAAAAAAAATCTCCAAAATCAGACAAAATTTAAACTCGGCATCGTCATATCTGCATATTATGTCTTTAGATAGTACACGTTCCATGCAGAAGATCTGAGGATCCTGTGAGCGTAGATGAAATCGTAAAGATTGTTCGACGAGCTTCTACAAAGTCTTGTCATCTTGATCCACTACATACCGTGCTCCTGAAAGAATACATTGACATTTTTAAACTAGTCATTGCCACGATCTATCTATCTGCACTGGTGTCTTTTCAGATAAGTTGAGAGAGGGTATCGTATCCATTCTACTGAAGAAATCTTCTTTTGACCAGTGTAGACGATGAAGCCATTAAGAAATATCGTCCAGTATCGAAGATCGATTTCATGTCCAATTCGATCCGGGTGACCAGACAAGCCTTGTTGAACATGTTGAAGCCAAGGGTAAACTTATAACCTGCATTGGTGAGCTAAGCAAGCAACATACTGAATTAAAAGAAGACATAAATAATCCTCCTGTGATCAGGCAGACGGCATCGAACCAATGAGCGAAGTCTACATGTTTGAAATGCCGTTGTCAATTAGTCATCGCCAATAGTTAAAAAAAAAAACCTTGGTGTGTACTTTGACCAAACGTAGCCAATGGCGAAACATGTTCTTAGAGTGTGCCAGATTGCCAATTTCAACCTGAGAAACATACATGTTCGGAAGCACCTGACTAAAGAAGCTTGCTCTCGCGCTGCGGCTCTTTTGTCTTGAGTCGGCCTATGACCAACCAGATTGCAATTCTCTTTTGAAAAAAACAGTAGAGGGTTGCAAAATCCAGAATCGAGAGGCCCATCTAGTGCTTGGTGCAAGGGGAAGATAGTCCAGAGCTCCTCTCCTGAAACAATTGGTTACCAATCAAACAGAGGGATATCCTCAAACTTGCGGTCATTGTCAGGTTGTGCTCATAGTATGTAATACACACATGTCCACAATACATATCTGAGCTAATTTCTAGACTGCCATTTTCCTGTCTTCTAAACCCTTCTAGCAATTATTCCTTCCACAAATACCAAAGCGGCAGACCGCTCATTTTCCTATACTGGAGCAACTATTTAGAACACTCTACCTCAACTCTGTCTGTCTGTAACCGGATGAAACTTTCAAAACGGCACTAAAACTTAACTCTTTCAGCATTCAAATATTTATTGACATTTTGTTGAATGATTAGAAATATAATTTGAGCATTTTGTAATTATCAATTGTTGTTATTATATATATATTTTTTATTTATTTATTTATTTATTGATCAATATTTTAGCAGGATGCCCTCGAAACAAGATGTTGGTATCACGAGGGATCCTGCATAATAAAGAGTACGTACATGAACATAATTATAAACAATAACAAAACTCTGCAATCAAAATAATATATCAATAAAACTTATACATAAATATTTCCACTAATAACAAAACTTCGCGATTAAAATAGAACATCAGTCAAAACATATTCCTGATAATTTACATTGAAACAAACATAATCTTTTGAAAATGCATTAAATCATTAAATTAATTATGATTGGTTATTATTCCTGGACCTCCAGGAAGAACAGAGCCATTGATATATCAATGGCTCTGAATGCAGTGCTCCTTCCGTTATTTTAGAATTCGAAATATTTGTCTCTATGTATTGAATTTTAGTTGTATATATTCATGTATATTGTTTTCCATGTATTCTGATTATTTTTATGACGGTAAATGAAACCAAACCAAACCAAACCAAATTTATTATACCACATAGCCCATATCTGACCACTTTCCAACTGATCATGCTTCATGATAATGAGATATTATACCAAAGAAAAGTTGTTGTTGTACCGTATCTGTCGGTGCATCCAACACAAGCTCTGCTTCTGGATCTGCGCCCTTTTTCTTCAATTTGTTTACGTAAAATGATTCATGTTCTAATTATCCTATAATTTGATTACAATTGTAAATTGCTACACTGTACATCACTGATTTATTTGAAGGGAAAATCTTTCTTATTTTTAATTGAATTGAATTGAAAAGATTCAACTGATAATTCAACCTGATTCAGCACCTATTAGGTTACGTAACAGAAAACCAAAGAAGTGTTCTAACAGAAAGTCGAATTTCTTAAAATACTACGTATATACAGTGGAAACTCTATGGCCCGTATTCCGATAGCGAGGTTTAAATTAACCCTGGTCTAAATCTGTGGTTTAAGTATGGGTAGCCAAAAGTGCCAAAATTTTATTTACAATGAATAATTCGTATGTTAACTGCTCTCTTTTCCCATACTCTAATAATGTAGAAAACTATTGAAGTTTTTATTCTGAGACAGTTTTAAATAATATGAGTGCCAAATGTGCTGGTAAATTAAACATCGACTATTATAGATTCAAGCCTCTTTTGGCTCTCCATACTTAAACCACAGATTTAGACCAGGGTTAACTTAAACCTCGCTATCGAAATACGGGCCTATATAACGAAGTTCTTGGGACCATCAAAATACTTTGCCATAGCAGTAATCTTGTTATAGCAGAGTTCTAAAACATGAAGTTATACATCTGGGATTGGTTGAAAATTGTGTTGTGTTTAATTTTCTGACTTGCGTTAGAACACAACTTTGTTTTATGTCATAGGGCACAGGACCCTATCTTTCTTCATTCGATGACAACAGCGTGGATCAAGAGCGATCCTAGTTTGACATTCGAAATATCTGTGAATGCACGGGTTCCGTGAAATATCCAATGGAACGAATCTCTACAACGAAACGCCAATCTGGGAACCTTCATGAACATTAACCCAACCGTTTGTAAAGCCCCGGTCACATAGGGCCCCGGACGCAACACGATTCAACACGACTCTTTGTTCGAAGGCAGCTTACTGTGAATTAACAAAGAGTCGTGTTGAATCGTGTTGCTTCCGGGGTCCTATGTGACCGGGGCATTAGTGTCCACTGGTAACCTACAAATCAGTGTTTTCAGACATAGGGAGAGAAGCAAAACGCTGGTCATCAATATAACTTCACTGATTACTATTCTGTTTTTTTTTAAATTATTATCTGTATCCTTTTGTTGATTTCCTTTATATTTTCATGCTGTACAGATACTTACACTGTATTTTGTTGTAGCACCCCAGTGAAAAACCTTGCGCTGTTCACTGACTGGGGCCTATAAACACTGAACTTTTTTGGAGGCTAAGAAAACTTGCAGGTAATGGTCTTTTAGAACACCCCTCTAAGATCTCGGACGTTGGTCGCCCAATAACCGCGAAAATTTGCACGTTGGTAGAGCAGAGTGTACACTAGAAGACAGTATAGTTGGTTTTTCCGGGAAATTTCCCAAATTCATTTATTAATATTTATGCGTACATGCGTGCGTGCTGATTTCTTAGCTTTTCCATTCTACAGTTTTAATTTTTGACATGCACGTTGTCTTGTGGTTGGAAAAGGTTGAGTGAAAAATTCTTAATTTTTAAAATATTTAATTTTCGTCTGTATTTTATTGTTGTTTTTTCCCCCTCCACAGGGATTTTATTTGGTTTTCAAATATAAACAAACAGTAAATTCGAACAATAACATTTTTTAATAATTATTAAATTTCATAACATATACAGAATCAGTGAGAGAGGAAACCAAATATACACACACAATAAAATACATAAATGATTTAAAAGAGCGAAGAAAAATAAATTCCACAGATAAACAAAATGATTGGTCAAACAAAATGATTGGTCTGGTTGGTTGNCAGAGGCTTAAAATTTGCTAGTACGTGTGAACAAGTGGAAGGGGAGCATTGAGAGGTATTGTCAACACTAATGTCTTCTTCCTGTAGGATTGATTCAATATCACAATGAATTTTGGCTACCTTTTGTTAAAAAAAGTTGCCTATACCATTAACAAATTGTTGTTTGTCAACATATGGAGGTATAACAAGATGTTTTTTTTTGTCATATTCAACAGGGTCTTTGTGACATCAAACAGCTTCTTTTGATTTGAGCTATATCTTTTATACAATCTGTGTAATACTGTGTGCGTGTCTTATTCATTACATAGAGAGTCTTGTTGCGAGCAGTCTTAAATGCTTCTAAGTCAGAGGCAGAAACAAGATGTTGGTATCACGAGGGTTCCTGCATAATAAAGAGTACGTACATGAACATAATTATAAACAATAACAAAACTCTGCAATCAAAATAATATATCAATAAAACTTATACATAAATATTTCCACTAATAACAAAACTCCGCGATTAAAATAGAACATCAGTCAAAACACATTCCTGATAATTTACATTGAAACAAATCTTTCGAAAATGCAATAACTCATTAAATTAATCATAATTGGTTTTTACTTATTATACCAAAGAGCCCATATCTAGTCACTTTCCAACTGACCATGCTTCATGATAATGAGCTGTTATATATCTGGGATAGATTGTCAACTAACTCATTAGTTAGACTTAAGTAAGGTTATTAATGTCATAATTATAAGCATAAACGCAAATTCCACGTGATCACACCTTGACGTTTCGGGAAAAAGACAACCTACGTGGCGTCGTTATATACTCCAGTAAATCTAACGTGTTTGAGGGGTTATTAACCTATCACAAATTACACAGAATTTATTTCTCCGCAATGCCGGACGAAGTTGAATAGACTGTCCGAGTTTGCTCTAATCTTCTCAGTTTGTTCACCAGGGCAGGGTCCTTGTATAAAAAGTAAAATATAACGTGTACAAACGCAACTCCAAAAGTTAAACGCAAACCCCAAATACGCGCACCCGATTGGTTGAAAATTGTGTTGTGTTTAATTTTCTGACTTGCGTTAAAACTCAGCTTTTTATGCAATGGCAATAGGGCCCAGGGCCCTATCTTTCTCCATTCGATGAAAACAGCGTGGATCAAGAGCGATCCTAGTTTGACATTCGAAATATCTGTGAATGCACGGGTTCCGTGAAATATCCAATGGAACGAATCTCTACAACGAAACGCCAATCTGGGAACCTTCATGAACATGGCAAAACCCAACCGTTTGTAAAGCCCCGGTCACATAGGGCCCCGGACGCAACACGATTCAACACGACTCTTTGTTCGAAGGCAGCTTACTGTGAATTAACAAAGAGTCGTGTTGAATCGTGTTGCTTCCGGGGTCCTATGTGACCGGGGCATTAGTGTCCACTGGTAACCTACAAATCAGTGTTTTCAGACATAGGGAGAGAAGCAAAACGCTGGTCATCAATATAACTTCACTGATTACTATTCTGTTTTTTTATAATTATTATCTGTATCCTTTTGTTGATTTCCTTTATATTTTCATGCTGTACAGATACTTACACTGTATTTTGTTGTAGCACCCCAGTGAAAAACCTTGCGCTGTTCACTGACTGGGGCCTATAAACACTGAACTTTTTTGGAGGCTAAGAAAACTTGCAGGTAATGGGCTTTTAGAACACCCCTCTAAAATCTCGGACGTTGGTCGCCCAATAGCCGCGAAAATTTGCATGTTGGTAGAGCAGAGTGTAAACCAGAAGACAGTATAGTTGGTTTTTCCGGGAAATTTCCCAAAATTCATTTATTATATTGATTTATGCGTACATGCATGCGTGCTGATTTCTTAGCTTTTCCATTCTACAGTTTTAATTTTTGACACGCCTGTTGTCTTGTGGTTGGAAATTGTTGAGTGAAAAATTCAGAATTTTTAAAATATTTAATTTTCGTCTGTATTGTATTGTGTTTTTTTTTTTTTTTATTATTATTCCTTAGGCTTTGTTTTTCAAGCATTTGTTGTTTTTTTCGCTGAAATTTATTGCAGAAAGTATTTAAAGCATTATGCTAAATCTAATTACTTCCTGCCCAGAAAAGTGAAGATATTGCTATTTTATGATTTATAACAGAAAACTCAAATTAAATTGGGGGTTGCGATTTTTTTTTCAAATGTGCGTTACGCGACTACCGTAAAAGCAAGCGAGCTAATTCAAAAGTTGCGCGAAAGTGAAATAAAATTGTCTTTAAAAATTGTGGTGCTGAAAAGATTTCGCGTTGCGGACTAGTCGCGGGAAACGCCTAGGGGAAGTGGCCTGAAAGGCCCAAGTCTTTTTACGTAAATAAACAAATAAATAAATAGAATAGCTCACCCTTAACCTGCCATGCCTGCGGACGATCTTCCAGTGTATTAATAGCAATTTCATCATATAAATCATGTAAACTGCTAATAAGCAGTACACGCTCTTTTTTTTACGATCTATTTCTCCCCAACTCAGGCATGTCCACTTGAGCTTGAGGGGTCAGTGTGTCTGCCCTGCCCTGTTTCAGGGAAAATTACAATCAAACTGCCCACATCCGTTCCGTCAAAGGATAGCGGCAAAGCTACGACCATATAGCAAGACTCGAACGATACGCAACACAACCGAGTCTGCTGACACGAATTTTGTACTTCTAGTTGCGTTCTTTATATGGTGTTGCTTGAGATGGGTGGAAAAGCGGCTCACTGTACAAATAAAACAAACGTACAATTACAACTACGAAATAATATACATTATAATAATTAATATATATACATATATTAATAATGTAGAACGAAATATGCATACCAGACAACCCATACAAGCATGGGACGCTATATAATTCACAAAAGGTATCTAAACATCAGGGGCAGATTGCACAAAGCCGACACAAGATAGAGTACCCTCAGTGGTCCATTATTTCGCATGAAGGGATGCTAGCGTGCGCATGGCTAAATTCTAGACTTACACATGGGATTACGTAATATCTACATTTCTGAAAATAAGGTTTTGTGCAATTACAAACAAACTGCGGAATGAGTTTGCACTAAATAATGATATATAACCATCATAAACAATAAAATGCTTATTATTCGATATTCAATGATGAAAACCACTCCTTTGCTTTTATCCTCGAAAGAAACAAACATTGGACAGGCACCCCTATTTTGGTTAGTCTAAAATCAGACATGTGTCAACCATCGGATTGTTTCATATACTTCAACTATTCTCTGACTCAGATCTTTCTCTTTCTTGAAATTAAACATTATTATGTTAATATTATTATTATTAACAGAACAATGAAATGAGCCTCAAAATAAAGCGTAAGTGTCTAATTTTACAGACAACGGAATATTTCCTTCAAAGTATTGCATTGAGTTTGTGTGTTTCTCATAATTCACTCTTATCCTTTTTCTAAATAAATTAATATATCTCACTTTTGCATAACATTTTTGACATAATTCCCACTGAATTGGGAGTTTAAACTGTGAATGAACTACTGTTTATCACGTTTCAGTTTGCGTACCATATATTGAATATTAATCCCATGATGTAAGTCTTCTAAAGATAAGACAGCTCGCGATGTGCTGATAGTACTCGCTATCAATGAAACTGTCCGTGATATAACTCTTTCGGGAGACAAAAGAAAAAGTGTACTCAATCGATAACTAAGACCCTTTTGTGCAATTGAGGCTTGGGTGAATCTTGCAACCCTCTAGTCTTAGCTATGAGAAGATTAAAGCCCAAGTAAAGTTTTGGTAAAAGCGAATATTTTTATCGCCAAATTTTGTCTTCAAATCTATATAAGATAGAATCATGAACATGCCGCACAAAAGATTGTGCGAAAAATGAAGGAGTTTTGGAAAAGCTATAACCTAAAATGTGCAAATTGTTTTAGTGCCGTGTCCCCCGACACTAATTCGATATTTTCTTTCTTGATAAAGGACAACTTCTCATGCACAGAATTGGATGAACATTTCAGAATTGTATTGTTGTGTATACCTTTTTATCATTGTATTTTATTGTATACGCCAGATACCAAGCGGTTGGTACCAAGCAAAATATTATTATTATAACCAAGAGAGGGCGTCAAATATGATATAACGGTCAAATTCAAATTTTAAAAAGAATCGGTTCGTAAAAAAATATGCTATGGTCTCAAAATGTGTGTAAGAATAATATGTCATGGATAAACATCCCCAAAATTCACATTTATATACTATATGCAAAATAATATTGTCATTTTGCTTATGATTTTTGCTTATGCTAGGATCGAAAGCTCAAGCTCCTTTTTTACTTCAAAACAATCTTCATTATGAATCATGATATGGAATACCCATCCTAGTTACATTTCATGAAAACATCGATGTAATTTAAACATCCTCTCTTTTATATAATGATTAGAGCGAAGCTATTGATATTTCTCTATCCCTACACTTTAATTCATAGATTGTATGTTTCTTTTTTATTGAACTGCTAAAAAAAATTGACTTTCAAAATGCTGATAATGCCAACTGATACATTCTAAACCTAATTGTACATATCAATGGTTAAATCGAATATCGAGTACTTGCAAAGAACTTCAATTTGGAAAAATGAATGATTAAAATAATCTTATGTTACAAACAAAGCACAACGTGACTTGTGTAGACAAGNNNNGCAGCAAACACAGGAAGCAGCGCGTGGGACTGGTATAAAATCTGTCGGCCCGACATGGCCCAATTTTGACCCTTTATTTGCACATTTCTCTGCCATTATACATTTTCTTGCAAAACACTTTGGCACATATTATTAATTCATAGTTCTGAACATTCTTCTCACATTTTGTGCGATTCTGTGAACATTCATTTTATTTTTTAACAAATACCAGAATATATCTTTAAAAGAATTGGCATATTATGCACAGTACATTAATTACGATGTATAAACACCTTATTCACTGAACATAGAAACATAGACAACTTCGCTTGCGTCAAGAAGATCTTATACTAAAAGCATGGCAGTAAAATCAATTCTGTTGCAATTTGTGGTGGGTATAAGGTAGTCTGCTAGAACAGACCCTTGGGTTTCGTTGTGCGCATACACAGAGAGTGATACAGGGTATGCATTTTGTGTCTGCAGACTGAGGATAGAGCAATGCTGTATGTGTGTGATGTAGTCAAATACCCTGTATCATGCTCTGCGCACTCACACACCGTAAGTCTCGGGTTTTGCTTTCAAACTAGGTATAGGGCATAGAATTTTGACTGATCGATATTACTTTAATCACTATTAACGAGAGCCGAATCACTATTTGCGTGCGAATATTCAATTATTTGCAAGGTCGTGTAACGCAACAAGAATCATGCCCAAGTTGGATTTGAATATAAATAATTTATTCCACACATAAGTATAATACTCAAATGTTCTAGGAAGACAAATCATTTGTGTTAAACTTACCAAACTAGGGGTTTCTCCTTCCTGACACATCAAACTGAGTGAGGGACGCAAAAAACTTGAAAGATTTCGCTCAAACTTGGAGGGCTATGTAATCCGTCTTGTTCATTCCTTGCGGCCTTTGGTTATTACACAAGCTTCCAAGAAAACCACTATCCCAGCGCATTCTTGCCCCGTGTTATGTAATATTATAGATGATAATTCCATCATATTGTTAATATAGTCCAGCTGAGGACTGAGTGTTCTGATACCACCCACCTCTGCATATTCACTTGCACTGAACACACAGGGACTGCACAGCACTCAACCATGCACAGAGTCCTTACATAACCCTCTGATCTATATCTACCCCTCTGATTGCGGTAGTCAGAGGGGTATACAGATCAGAGGGTTATATATGTGAGGACTCTGTATATATAGCAAGAATTTGCACAAGTCTTTGCGAGAACTTAAAACGTCAAACTCAAAGGAATATTGGAACTTCTTGAATAAAGAGTGTAAACCTGTTGAAAATGGTTGCCAAATTCCCCTTGATGTTTTTATGGACCACTTTAGTAGGTTAGGCTCAAAACCTGTTTCAGATGAGAATGATCATGAACATTTTTTTGATCCTACTAAAATCAGCCACTCAATAACTGAAGAAATAAACAGGGAATTTAACTTTGATGAAGTTTCAAAGGTTACAAGAACCTTAAGGAATAATAAGGCTAGTGGAATTGACAATATCGTGAATGAACTCTTGAAATATTGCCCTAAATTTATGATGGAAATTCTAGTCAAGATCTTTAATATTGTTCTTTGTTCAGGTGTGGTTCCTACCTCTTGGTGTCTAGGAATGATAAAACCCTTGTATAAAAATAAAGGTTCGGTGAATGATCCAGACAATTATAGAGGGATAACTCTACTGAGTTGTGTAAGAAAATTATTTACGGCCTGTATTAATATACGGCTGACCACCTATTTGGAAAGTGTAGGTTTTATAGGAGACGAGCAAGCAGGTTTCAGAGAAAACTATAGCACATTGGATCATATTTTCACTCTGCATGGCTTGATTAACTTGTATTTGCATGATGCTAAAAGAATTTACTGTGCTTTTATAGACTATAGAAAGGCATTTGATCTTGTTGAC